>VYXB01010173.1:337647-399038 GCA_013397135.1 Pachyramphus minor | reverse complement strand
CCAGGTGACGCTGCCCTCGGGAGTTGCAGAGGTGGACATTACCCTTCCTGGGGCTGTGATCCCGGTGCCTATTTCTGAAGTTCCTCTGGACTCCTTGTCTTCTAAAGGAGACGAGATCGGCAAATCTCGAAGTTCTCTATTTAGAATGCCTAAAGTTTCTCTTTCTAAAAGTTCCAAACCTAATGCAGAAAGTAAGTCCAAAGTTGATATTTCAGTTTCAGAATCTCATAGTTTTTCTCTATCAGAGGATAGTCCTGCTGTTCTTTCAGGTGGTGTTGGATCTAAACCTTTGCCTGACTTAAAGGGAGATATTGTATCTAAAAATACAAAGTTCAGAATTCCTAGTTTGGGTTTCTCCAAAGTTGATTTGAGTTCATCTGGTATTGACCCGGAGTCCTCATTTGAAACAGAGGATGTTACACTTACTAAATACCAAATTAATCTTACAGAATCTGAATCAAAAATACAATCTCTTGCAGATGAAAATCTTTCAGATTTTGAAATTTTAAATGAAGATGGTTCTGTAGAGCAAGAAGGTCTTAAGCCCGAGGGTAAAACAAGACCTGCTGAAATATCTTTGGGTGACACAGATATTACAGTTAAAATTCCTAAATTCCGAAAACCAAAATTTGGAATTCGATCTAAGGGTAAAGCATCAGAAAGTGATGTTGGTGTGAAAGTGGAATCTGAGATTTCCAAGAGAAGGATAACATCTGATATAACTTATCCCGATATTGGAAAACCAATTCAGATCTCTGATGCCAAGTTAGGTGGGAAGTTGCACAAGCCTTCACTTGAGGTTGTTCTGGATGCACCAATGCTGGATTCCAGTCTCTCACCAATGGAAGTTTCCATGTCAAAATTAGAAGGAGAAATCCATGGCACAGATTTAGACATCAAGGCAGAACAGGAAGTAATTTCAGGAGAGAAGGATACTGAGGAGAAAGAAAATAAATCTAAATCATCAAAATTCAAACTGCCTTCATTTCGTTGGTCACCAAAGAAAGAAGCTATTGTTCCGTCTCAGGTTGAGGAACATCTGGAAGAACCACCTTTTTCTACTTTATCTGGAGACATGGACTCAGAATTAACTTTTCCTACTCCTGAGAATCAATACGTTCCTGTAGAACTTGATACACCTATAGAAAAAGATGGTGAAAAGATCAGGAACAAGAAGTCTCATTTTACCATGCCAAAGATCTCATTCCCTAAAATTAAGGGTCAGAAAGTTCAAATCTCTCTACCTGTGCTGGAGACTGATGTTTGTGGTCCCAAACAAGAAAAAGAAGATGTTTCAGTACAGAAATCTGAGAAAGAGATTTGTGAGGAAGGGGCAGGAATGGGCATAAAAATGCCAAAAGTTACGATCCCAACTTTGGAATTTTCCAAACCAGAAGTCAAAGCCCATGAAATAGACATGGATATTAGCAGGGCTACAGGTGAGGTCATACTTCATATGTGTGAAGAAGATGATCTAAAATTGCAATCAGCTAATGCCAACCTCTCCACCTCAGATATTAGGATGACAACTGAAGGTTCCCTTAAGATGAAGAGTCCTGACACAAGTGTTGAAAGAATGTCAAGTGAAATTGCTGTGAGTGATGTAGATATAAAAGCTGAAGGTCCTGAAGGGAAAACAAAAATGTCTAAATTCCAAATGCCAAAGTTAGGAATTACACTTTCTAAAGGGAAAGGGCCAGAAAAGGAGGTCAGCCAATCCAAATCAGAAGTCATGGTTCCCCAACTAAAAGCAACAGTAGAAATATCTGACATTGCTGTCGAAGGACCAAACTTGGAGATGGAATATGGCACAGACACTTATAGCCCTCAAGTCAAAATGACCAAAGCTGACAGTGAGGAATCAGAGGCTGATGTTCACCTCCCTTCAGCTGACATTTCTATTCCAAAACCAGACAGTGATATCCAGGATTCAGATGCAGGACTAAAAATTAAAGGGGAAATAAAGCCAGATGGAGATGGAGAAGAGAAAGAAGGACATTTCAAAATGCCAAAATTCAAACTTCCATCCTTCAGTTGGTCACCAAAGAAGGAAGCAAGTGTTAAACCTGATTCTGGAGCAAATCTAGAAGACCAAAAGCTTGCTGCAGTGTCAAGCAGAATAGACACAGAAGTTAGAGGAACTGCAATGGATGATGAAGGTAGTGGGACAGCCCTAGATCTGGAAATATCTACAGGAAAAGTTGAGCAAAAAAGTCCAGTAAAAAAGCCTCAATTTGTCATGCCTAAAATTTCGCTCTCCAAGATCAAGGTTCCAAAATCTCAGTCTCATTCATCAAAAGTTGAAGTTGATGCTACTCTTCTTAAAACAGAAAGAGAGGGTGATGATTCAATTCAGATACCTGATATAGAAAGAAGTCATTCTGAAAGGACTGAAGAAGGGGCACAAATAAGCATCAAAGTGGCTGATGTTAAGTTCCACACTTCGGAGTTTTCCAAAATAGAAACTGAAGCCTCTCAAAATGAAATGGTAATCAGCTCAGCAAAGATTGATGCTGCTCTGACTCCCTCAGAGGGGAATTTTCAACAGGTTGACCTAAAGTCAAGTTCTACCGATGAATGTAACATTCAAAAAACAGGTATTAAGTTCCCCAAAGGAGAAGCTTCAGTTGAACTGAAGAGCCCTGATATAGTAACAGAAAGATCATCAGTTGTGGATGGAAGAAAAGTAAAATTGGAAGGTCCCGAAGAGAAGATTAAAGTGCCCAAATTCCAGAAACCAAAGTTTGGAATCTCCCTGACAAAAGGGAAATGCCCAGAGGCGGAGATCAGCTCTCCAAAAATAGAAGCTGAACAACCCCAGCTAAAAATGACAAGCGATATTGCTGACATTGCTGCTAGAGTTCCAGCATCAGAACTTTTGTCTGATATGTCAGATCCTGGAATAGTTGTTTGTAAGATAAAAACACACCAAGATCTGACTAGTGGCATTGAAGCTCCAAAAGTTGACATAAGCCCCCAGTCAGTGTCTAAACCAAGGACAGAGGGAGCTATTGAGAGTCTTGAGGACAAAGAAATCAAATTAAAAGAAGAACATGGAATAAAAGCTGAAGAAGTTCGGACTGAAGAACATCAGGGATGGTTTAAAATGCCAAAATTCAGAATACCTGGATTTGGCAGGACATCCTTAAAGGAAAAAAAAAGTGATGCTGATATTGAAAGAAGTACAGAAAAAGCTCAGGTGAGCATTCCCTCTTCAAAAGTACAAACTGAAACAAGTATTCCTGAAAATACCTTTTCATTACCACATGCAGTTGCTGAAATTACAATTGGAAAAGAAGGGATTAAAAAACTTGAAGATTCTGTGAAGAGTTCTGATGTTAGCTTGTCAAAGATGGAAGGAGGTATTTCATTGTCTACAGAAAGAACAGATAGTAGAGTGAATATTCCAAAAACTGAAACTTACGCAGACGTAGTTAAGCATGGTGCTGAAGGACAAAAAATGCACACTTCAGAATTGACAGTGTCTGCAGCAGAATTGCCTAAATCATACCTAAGTGCTTCAGAAACTGACAAAGACAACAGTTTAACCAATAAGTTTCCTACAGGTACTCTGACTTTTCAAGAGCAAAAAGTCAAACCACAGGACATGGAAGTCCCAAAGTCAGAAGGTTCCACAAAGTTAGAGACTTCAGGAGTACAATGCAAACCGTCATCAGCTGAAATTACTCTGGATGCAACACAGGAGAAAATAGATGTTAGTCTTCCAAAGGAAGAGCTAGATATTAAAAATAAAGAGGCAGCAACTAAAAAAGGAAAGATAAAGGGTGAGGTGAAAGTTACACGACAAGACAGTGAAGAAAGTCAGTTAAAAAGAACTACGTGTGAATGGTCTACATCAAAGGGATCAGAAGGTGGTACTTATGTTACTGCTAAGCTGGAAGATCTAAAGGTAGAAGTTCCAGGGGTGAAGACGAATGTTAAAATTACTAGAGTAGATCCTGAAATGAAATTTCAAGTGAAAAGTGTTGAAAAGGATGTGTCTGCAGGAGTGGAAGTGCAAGTAGAAGACAGAGCAGAAACAAGTATGACTAAAGCATACAAGTTTAAGATTCCAAAGTTTGGAATGTTTCATTCAGAAATCAAGGGGTTTGAAGATGATATCAATGTGACAAAGTCAGAAGTTGATTCAGTATCTAAAAGCGAAATAGGCACAGCAGAAATGCAGTTACAAAAACCAGAAGGATCTATTGGCCTGAAAAGTCCAGCTCTAGATCATATGGAAGCATCTGCCAGAATAAAAGGGGAAAGAGTGGACCAATCACAAAGTGGCCCAGAAGTAATCGTAAGAATTCCCAAACTAAAAATACCAAGATTCACTTTTAAAACTCTCCCAATTGAAGCCGATGTTTTAGTGTCAAAAGTGATAACAGATCCAAAGGGATCTAGCGCTGATATTGAAGTAGTGCAACTGGAAGCAAGCTCTGCTATCTCTGATGAAGAACCAGGGCCTCTACAGGGGAGTATTCAAAAAGCAAAAAGCAAAATTCTGACGCTGACTGAACCTGACATTAAAACAGCACAAATGACAACTACCATAGAGTCCTCCCTTTCAAATGCAGGGCAAGACATTCATTGGTCTTATGTAGAAGGCCAAGAAGTAAGTGAGAAAGTAGAACCTGAACACGTTGCTATTGAAAGGTGTGAGATTTACACTACTGAAATACTGAAAGAATCAGAGATTCTGTCATCAAAAGTCAAAACTGCTACATTGGGATTCTCACTGCTCAAGGCGAAGTTGCCTGAATCACACAGTGACTTAGAAGTGCTGGTCCAGCAACCATCTCCGACGGAAGGTGGATCAGTGAAAAAACCTACATGTGCTGGGGAAAGCTTTGGAGTAGCAGCACAGAGAACTGTCAGTGCTGAGCTTAAACTGTCTGACAAACCACATCATGAGTCTGAAAAATTTAGTGGAGAAGTAAGTTTGCCAAAGGTAAAAACATATGCTGCTGAAGTAAAACCTTCCAGTAAACTTGAAGAGAGTCTTCCTGATAAATCATCAGAGAGAGTAACTTCAGGTCCTCTCTCTAAGGATGAGGATGTAGCTGAAGCCATGGAAGGGGAAGAAAAAGACAAAATCAATGAGAAAGAAAAGACTGATAGCAAAAGATCTCCTGGAAGATTCAAGTTTTGGCTTCCAGGTATTGGCTTCTCATCTTCTGGTGATGAAACAAGCACAGATGTAAAAACAGAAGTAAAAAAATCAGATCCAGAAGATATGAAATCTGCTGACACATCAGATGATTCCTCTAAGCAAACTGAAAAAACTGGATGGTTTAGATTTCCCAAGCTTGGTTTCACATCTCCTTCCAAAAAGGCTAAGTCTGTTGAAAAAGAAGAGATGGGTCATAAAGAGGGAAGAATCTCAGATGAAGATAGCCCATCAGATAAACCTGATGTATTTTTTGATGCACAAGAAAGCTTATCACCTAAAGAAACAACAAGGGATGAAAAAGTTGAAATTGATGAGGCCTCATCTATTGTGACATCTTTGGCAAGAACTGAACTAATCTTGTTGGAGGAAGAAAAAGATAGCAAGTCTAATATTGATGGAGATACAACCAAATGAAGGTTGTATTTTCTCAGTCCTCAATGAAAACAAAATCATCTACATGTACAGAAAAGAATGTTTTTTTAAATTTTCTAGTAACTTAAAATGAAAACCCAAAGCTGGTATTAATGAAAAAAGTTGAACAGAATTGACAACATGTAAATTTCCAAGTACATGGATGTACTATATTGTGCACTTATAAAAATAATGATTTCTTCAAATCTGCCCCAAAGGCAACAATTAGGACAAGTACAGAGGAGCCCATAGTTTGAACAAAGTCTGAGAAAATATACCTGAATCATGAAAGTAAACCATTGAAAGGCTCAATGATAGCAAAAGGCTTTTTAAAGAGGCTTCTCAAAACACACAATATAATTACATTTAGATTGCAGATTATTTCCAGAATGGGTTATAAAGTAGTACTATAAGAACCATATTTACCACTTTAGATTTTGGACCTTTCTGACCTACTTTTGCTTTCTTATTAAGTTGTTTTATTTCAGCTAAAGTAGTATGTATATTCCACAAAAATTCTAAAACATAAAATAAAAATGAAATACTAGTGTAGAGAAACTAATCCTTTACCTCTTCCTCTCTTCTCATTTTTTTATTATTGTGGTGGGTCATATTTAGCCTTAAAAAAATTTAAAAATACCAAAACAAAACGCAACAGAATAATTTCAAGACCAAAAACTTGTAACTAATTCACATTTTTAAGACACTAAAATAAAATAAGCTTACAAAGAATAATTATTCAAATATGGAGAAATAAATTTTAATGTATATATTTATGGGATAGTTAAATGCTTAGAATGATCTGCCACAGTGGTGAGATTGCTTCAAAGATTTTCTGGGAAAGGAGGTGTATATAATTATTTGCTTCTTTGTTTATATTAATGCTTCTCTCAAGGGCACAATGGAAACCAGAGTGCATATGTGACAGCCTTTACATGTACCATTAAAACACTGTCTGTATTATTAAGTCACAATAAACTCACCATATGGATAATAACTCGACTAGTGAGTTACTTATGTTTCTGATTCTGAAAATCCCAGCTTAAATTTGCAACAGGTCTCATTACAGTAGTTTTCTAATCCTCTGTTTCTTTTCTTCATGTTCTGCTTAGTACAGGGAAAGCAGACACGGTAAAACATTTAGCAACTGGATTGTAAATGAAGTGTACTTGGTCTAACCATCTGTAAGTTGAGACGCTCTTCATTTCTATATCATAGAATCATACGATGTTAAGGGCTTGGAAGAGACCTCAAAGATTGTCTAGTTCCAATCCCCCTGCCATGGGCAGGGACACCTCCCACATTGCTCAAGGCCTTATCCAACCTGGCCTTAAATAACGCCAGGGTTGGGGCATCCACAACTTCTCTGGGCAACCTGTTCCGGTATCTCACTGCCCTCATAGTAAAGAATTTCTTCCTAATATCTAACCTGAATTTCCCTTTTTTCAGTTTGTACCCATTACTCCGTGTCTGACCAGTAAGCTCTTCCTGATGAAGAGCCCCTCTCCAGCTTCCCTGTAGGCCCCCTGTAGGAAGGGGGTCTTCACACATTCTCCTCTCCAGGCTGAACAGCCCCAACTTTCTCAGCCTGTCTTCATAGAGGACGTGTTCCAGTCCTCTTACCATCTTTGTGGCCCTCCTCTGGACTTACTCCAGCATGTCCTTCTTATGCTGGTGGCACCAGAGCTGGATGCAGTACTCTGGGTGGGTTCTCACAAGAGCAGAGTAGAAGGGGAGAATCACCTCCCTCGACCTGCTGGCCACACTGCTTTTGATGCAGCCCAGGACATGGTTGGCTTTCTGGGCTGGGAACACACACTGTTGGCTCATGGTGAGTTTTTCATCAACCACCACCCCAAATCTTTCTCCACAGGGTTGCTCTCAATCATTTCTCCACCCAATCTATAGGTGTGTCTGAGATTGTCATGACTGAGGACCTTGCACTTTGCTTTATTAAACTTTATGAAGTTGTCATTGGCCCACCTCTTAACCATATCTTTGAGGTACACTTAAATTTCTAAAGAGAACTGCAGTTTTCTAGAGAAAGCTTTAGTTATGTCTGAAGAGACTCGTGTCATAAGTGTTAGGCATTATATTATTTATTTGGATCATATAGAATTTCCCTGAAGTTTTCCTAAGTATTCACATCATTGTTAAATAGACACAAAATTACCACATCAGGCAGCAACAGCATATACTAGGACTGAGGAAAATGTTGCAATCAAGATGGAAAAAGTGAGTCCAGAAAAAGATGATGGATGTAAGAAAGGACATCCTATTCTAACAGCAGCTCACATCTGCCTGCAAAGCAACCTTCACATAAAACGTTTCACATAAAACAGAGCAATAATTTCTGTGATGTTTTCAAATGATAAATGAAACAGTTAAGGGATGAGCAGTAGAGAAAGGAAGCAGCAATAAAACCTTCCTCCATGGAGGCTTCCATGAGCTTTGGAAGAAGTGGAGGGTAGCAAAACAGGAACCAGGTTGACAAGGTATTATCCAAGGGTCTGACCACAGGAATAGCTAAGAACAGAGCTCAAAAGAGTGCCAGAAGTACAGACACAAACCTGCAGCACATAAACATCTTTTTGGCAATTCTGAACGCACCTGCAAACCTTGTTGAGATGCTTAGGTCATTCTTTTAGCTGTGGTAGGTTTCCTTGATTGCTGCTACTTATTTTTTAACATCAGAAAAGGTGGGCTGTTCAGTTAAATATCTACGTTCAGTCCCCAGTCAAAAAACCCTGCAGCTGTGATTTGACATGCAAAAGAAGGTATAAATGCATCAAAAAGACAGACACTCTGACTGTGGTAATTTTTTCCATTGTTAAGAGATGAATGTATCTATATTGGTTGGTTATTTTTTGTTCTTTGAAGCAGGACCTCTCGTATATCCTAAATGCAAGAGAGCCAAAATTGATCCTGAATGAGATAATATATGTATGGAGAAGCACAGAGTAGAATAATCACAGAATGGTTTGGATTGGGAGAGACCTCTTAAGGACCATCTAGTTCCAATCTCCTTGTGATGGGCAGGGACACCTTTCACTAGACCAGGTTGCTCAGCAACCCATCCAACCTGGCCTTAAACCCTTCCAGGGATGGGGCAGCCACAGCTTCTCTGAGCAATTTGTTCTAGTACCTCACCACCCTTCACAGTATTTTTTCCTAATATCTGATCTAAACTATCCTTCAGTTTAAAGCCATTTAGAATAGAATAGAACAGATTGGAATAGGGAATAATCAATAATAATTGGAAAGGAACAACAACAATCATTCAGTCCAATTGCCTGACCACTTCAGGGATGACCAAAACATTGTCAAAACACTGAAGTTGTTAAGGGCATTGTCCAAATGCCTCTTGAACACTGACAGGTTTAGGGCGTCAAACACCGCATAAGACAAGTCTGTTTGACAACCCTCTTAGTAAGGAAGTGTTTCCTGATGTCAAGTCTGATGCAGCTTTGAACCATACCCACACATCCTATCACTGGATATCAGAGGGAAGGAATCAGCATCTTCCTTGGAAAGCTGCAGAGAGCGGTCCTCTGTAAATCACTGAGGACCCAGGAGCTGTCTTCTAGGGATTAGGGAGGTATTTATGGCTGTCAAGAAATTAAGTGTACCTTGATACAGCATAAATGGCAGATGAAACGTTTTCTCAGTACCTGGATGAAAACAATGAAGGTATGTTTTATCTGGAACAATCGGTAAAAGAAAACCCTAGATAACAGCAGGAAAAATTAAAACAGATAATACTAAAGCTTTTGAAATGAGCTGGTGTCCAACGTGTGAAGCCAGGGGGCTTTGCAGTCCTGTCAGTACTCATGGCCTGTGGAGCCAGCCAGGTCCTGTCCTGCTGTCATCTGCATTGCTGTCAGCAGTGCTGTAGCCACAAGGCACTGCACCAAACCACGGGCTCTCAGAAATGAGCCTGCTGGGAGAGTAGTGCAGCAGCTCCATGTGAAAGGCACTCGGATAGAGCAGAGGGCTGGTTCACTCACATTGTGCTCCCTCATAACACAGGTACATGAGATGAGCTGATCAGAGAAGAGCATCCTTGCTCAGGATCCAAGCCAGCAACTCTTCGTAGACATAAATAAACCAGTACTGGCAAAAATCTGAGTGGCCTGCAATCAAACTAGAAAATCATAGAATATCCTGAGTCAGAAGGGACCCACAAGGTCTGGCTCCTGGCTGGACACATGATATCCTCATGAATCATGCCATGTGTCCAAGAGTGTCATCCAAATGCTTCTTGAACTTTATCAGGCTCTGTACCATGACAACTTCCCTGAGAAGCCTTTTCCAGTGCCCAACCATCCTCTGGATGAAGAACTTTTTCCTAGTGTCTAATCCTTTCAAGGATAATAGATGCTAATGAATACCACTACAGGCCCCAGCTTACATTGGGTGCAGTCCTTAGGTTTAAGAAATCACAATCTAAATGAAAGAGATAAGTTACATATACATGCATAGGGATACATATACATGCATAGCTCTGTTTCATAAATGGGAAAGCAAAGAACTGAGACACAGCCTGGTTATAATTTACATGATGCTCTACCTTTTTAATAGAGAACAAGTAAATAAGAATCAAGTTTTGAAGGGGCCTAAAAAGTCTCACAAGAAACCAGGAAAATAAACTCAAGTTTATCTTACATCTCATTCATTGTCTTAATTGTAAACCACCCCTTCATATGTAGAGGAAAACTAACAATGGTATCAGTAGAGAAAATAAAAGCACTCCCATAAATATCAATTTTTCCTCTGTAAGCTGAACCTTAACCCACACAAGTCTCTTATGGCCATAAGACAATTCCGCCAGCTTGTCCGAAAACTCTGTCCCACTGAACAACTAATCCAGCACTGTCAGATTTGAGCTCAGTGAAGAAGTTTTCCTCTTAGTCCTGCAATATCTACCTACTCCAAACCAGCCAAAACACAGCTTCGAGTGCCATCTAGAGGAGTGCACACCTCTACAGAAAACTGTTCTGTTGGTTAAGGATGTAACTTCTCACAAAGATTTTCAAGCTGATTTTAGTAAGGAAATAGGGAACGAGAACATTAAAAGCACCTGCATCTTCCTCAGTGTTTTTTGCATGTGTGTGAATACTCAAAAAAATTCAGTGGTATCTGTAAATGTAACTACATATCTTAAAAAAATCTGCCTCAGTAACAAGATATACTGATTTGTAATGATGGATAAAATAATCCAAGGAATCTTAGAATTGTCTGGAAGAGATATCTAAGGAACAGCCTGGGAACCAAAAAAATGAAAAATTGGTTGGGATCATTTCCGAAAGTCCTTATTTGTGTGGGGATTTGTGTGTATTCACAGAGGTGTAAATCAGTCCACATACAGAGGATCACAACAGGTCCCTTTGTCATTCTCAGCACAGGGCAGGGATTCAAAAGCACATCCTCTGGAGGATGGAGAGGTTGCACCGTGATGGGAAAGCCTGTGCTCCCCCTACCCAGTGCTGTGTCTATGGCAAGGGAGGAGCCTCAGAGCCAAAATGCAGCTGAGTGAGGCCTGCCAGGCCAAGAGTGAAGCCATGCATTGCCACACACATCTGAGGGCTGGAAAGGTCTGCTGCATTTTCAGAGCTCAGAGATGGAGTGATAGGACAGGCTTTTCCCCAGTCCTTCTGTGGAATCCTGCTCTGGACCTCGGTCTCTCTCTCCTCCACTGTACATCAGTCCCCAAGTGAAAAGTTCACTTTGTGACTCCAATTCCAGTGTGAGGCAGAGGTGCACAGCCCTGCCAAGGCTCGTGGAGCCCCAGCCAGGTATCACTCACACCATTCCACAGTTGGAGCGCATGCCCTGCTCTCCTTTCCTGTCCCTTCGGAGTCACCCAGGGCAGAGGCCACACAGTGGTGGATATGGATGTTCAAAGACATCAGATGGCTCAGGGTTATGGTCCCTGTGTGACTGCAGAAGAAAAGGCAGCCCAGAGACACAACACTGGTCAGGGCCAGCTCCCAAAAGGAGCAAGGAGGCTCTCCAAGCACCGCCCACAGTGCAGGTGGGATGCCTTTGCCACAACAGCACCCATGCAACAGCTTTGCCCTGCTCCCCTGTCCTGTTTGCTGTACAAGACTGGCACACAGATACCCAAAAACACCCAGACACTCAGGGCTTCAGGACAGCTGAGCTGGAAGCTGCCCCAAGATTTAAATCCCAGGCATTTGTCTCTAGCGAGTAGCCTGAACACTCAAAAATAGGTATTTCCCTAATTCCCCAATTCCTAAATGTTTTTAAAAATCTCCCCTCACTACTGTAGGTGACAATATACATGGCACAAATGTTAAAGTGGCCAGGAGTTTCATTCAAATATTTTATTAAAAATATGATTAAACACGTGTAAGCAAACGCTGTTAATGGAACATTTAGTTTTGCAGGCATAGTCAACTATCAGAAATTCTTGTATGATCAATGTGGACACCATGAGGAAGTGATTTCTCTGACAAAGACAAAAAGAAGAACGTTCCTTGATCTGCATGGGAACAAGATTCAAATATATTTTTTGTTTCTATTTTAAATGTACATTTCAATTCACTTCAGAGTCAGCCTTGCCAGTTACAATCTTTCTGTCCTTGCACATCTTCCAGATTCACTGCATATTTGGAATTCCAGTCTCGCTCAAAAATGTTTTTTACCTGTTCCTGGACAGGCAGTTGCCTTCTTTGCAGATTGGTCCAATTCTGTTTGATAATTAGTCCCACGCCAGCTGTATTAGTGAAGTAATCTTCTGACCAATTGGAAGTCCCTGTGCAATGGAAAAGTAGCTGATCAGAAAACCATCATTTCCCAGTGTTCTGTTTGATCTCTAGGCTTTGTTGATTTGCTCTATGACTGCAAATCTCATTAGGACCAACGAGGCAGCAAAAATCAGGTCACCTCCTTCTTGTGCCAGACCTCAGGTTTCGGAAACTAGGTATTAACTGCAACCCTGAAAGTTCATAACCCTCTGATTCCTTAGAGCCTGTGACAAAATACACAAATCTACTAATTATAAATATGGAAATAGTGTGCAACACTTGGGTATTAAGAGGGGTAAAAGCCAGTGTTCGACATGGGTTTCTCTGTTTAAAGAAAAGAGTCCTTAATGGACTTAATTATCTTTACTTGTTGAAAGAAAACAAGAGGAGAAACTAGACCCTTGATCAATAAACCCTCAGGAGCTGTTCTGAGCTCAGCATGCAATGCCCCCTTCTAAACCAGGCAAAGCTGGGAATCCAGCTGCAGGCATTGTCTAGTCTCTCTCCAAAGCTACCTCAATTCAGAAAATCAAACACTGGGAAAAAACACACGTTTTATCACTTAGCACTTCCCCTCGTGATTGCCTGAGTCAGAAAGATCTACTGTCAATTCCAGACGTGCTTAGGCATGAAAACAAATTATCTGCATATCTGCCTTCAAAAGACAACTCAGTATGAAACAAGTTATTAAACTATTAAAGGCAAATGGAGCTGCAAACCCTCAGCCAGTTGGAGGTTTGGGCTATTTGCTGGTGTGCGTTGCTTGGAGGATGAGCTGACGGAAATGACACAGCCCTCTCACATTCCCTTTTCTGAGGGATCCTAATAAAAGAGTGAAACGTAAACACCATCCCGACTTTCAGGAACTGAGCAGCAATTGACATTACTGTTTTCTCATTTCCTTTCCTAGAGTTCTGTTCAACAAACAGTGCGTGGAATTAATTCCTCACAGCAACTTCTTGTTATTAAAGCACGATAATGTTGTACACTAGAGCACCAGCCATCACTGCATCATTCTGAGCACACAGGCTGTGAAACTCCCACTGTGCTTGTCACAGGCTGTGCACTCAGCCTTGGCATGCTCTGCTCCTAATGGTTCACAATCATATGAAATAATCTCTTACTAAACTTGACCTACATTATTGTCTCCCCTTCACATCTGTACTTCTTTACCCAGGACAGACTGCTTTTTATGGCAAAATAAGGTATTTTTTGATATTGCAGCCCACCCTATCTCAATCTCAGTCCAATACATCTGGAGATAGTGTAAGTATTTGGAATCCTGGAATACATACCAATGTAGGCTACTTTATCAGTGACCATATATTTGTTGTGATTCACTCTCCCATGAGGAATGTTTGTGTGATTCAGAACTGGAACAATGAAGAGTTTCTGGAGGGAAAGAGATTAAAAATATAAACAGAAATACTAGAGTGAGGAACAGACTTCATGATTAGACAATGCACACTTTCTGTAGTTTCAAAGAATACAATAGTATGGGGAGAACAGAAAAGAACATTCCACGCTATTTATTAAATACATGATAAAAGAAATTTTACTCTTATCCAAGAAAAACTAACAAATAGTACTTCCACTGTACATAAAATTGGATAAGCAATTGAGATCAGATACAGATAATGTTTGCCTCACAATGTTCCATTAGTGGCACAGCTATTATCATTACAGGGCAGACAATTAAATGCAGTTTTAGACAGCTGTTTAATAGATCTGCATTTACCACTGATTGCTGCTCTTATTTTGTGCTAAAATGGTCTGATCACAGACACAAGGGGTACTGCAGGAAACAATAATTCCTAACTTTCTATGTTAACTCTTACCAAAATCTACATTTCTGTCCCGTCCCGTCCCCCCCTTTTTTTTTTTAACTAAAACCCTTTCCTTCTTCTGTGACATCTCTCTGTTGTGGTAACTGCATTATGTTGGGAGCATCTGCACCATCCCCACTCTACTTGATACATTCTAGCCTAATGTCTATGGCCTGTGCATAATATTTAGTGTTCAAAAATCAGTCTGTTTGTGTAGATATAGGAGATCTCTCAATTGTAAAAAACTGAATTAGATCCATTTAAAATACTCCATGCAGGAAAAGATCTCTGAGAGGAGCACTAAGTTATCATGTAAACTGTCACTGTCACGGTGCTCAGCAAAAGCAGCTGCCTGGATAACGTCTCAAGTGCCACAGCCAGGCACATTCCTGATATCACTAGTGGCTTGGAAATAGCTGCTTCCTCAAAGATTATATCTTGGGCCTTATTTTCACAAGGATGTGAAACGGTCACTGCAAAACCAGACAACCTGCTTCTCTAAAAGCTAACCCTCGCACATGCAAACGGCAGCTTAGACTCAAAAATCAGTGTGGGGACATATCCTCAAGCTGTCTTTCCAAAATCAGGTTTCTTATCATACCACGTCGACACTGATGTGGGCATGTGGGTTGTTGAGAGCACGCAGGGACCTCAGATAGTTGAGCATGGCTGGGTCAGAGCATGTCCAGCAGCTGGCCAGGAGGCGGATTTGCACTCTATGGTTGAAAGCTGCACGTCTCAGAGCATTGTCAATGGCTGGCCAGTATCTGCAGGAAAGGAGGTTTGTGGAAAAAAGGGATACTTTTTAAACAGTTCAGCAGAAAGCTGTGACAAGAAACTGAGACTACAAGTGACGCCGTGCACAGATGGGATCTCTGATATCTGGTGAGCAGAGCACTTGTGCCTTCCCTGGAGGGGATTTCTGCCTTTTACCAAGTCCATTCTTTTCACAGTGTGTTTTGAGGCCTCCAGACTCTGCCAAATTAAGTTGGGACTGACCAAAAAGTTTAAAGCTTAGTAAAGGTACACATGCCCAGTATGGTGCCATCATGCACATTTCCTTAGGAAACTAAAAATAACAACAGCAACTCCAATGTAAATCCAGATCATACAGCAGAGAATAAAAAGGACAGTGCAGAGCCCCAAGGAAAGTCTGAGAACCATTTTGCAGAATATGGCCTTTTCAGAGATGTGGAGACTGTTTCCAGTGTCCACAGGGGTCCTGTGCCATCAGCCAGTGTGGGCAGGCTCCATCCCTCCCCACCCCTCCTTGCCCTCTTTAGCATGCTGTGTGCCCCCGAGGTAACAGACACAGCTGTGCTCTCCTGAGCACAGTGTTTTCCTGACACTTGTGTTGGCAGTAGTTTAGAGGAAAATTTTTAACACCCTTCACCCAGCTACACAAAACTAAGAGCTGGACAATGTACATCCCAGGGCTGGTAACTCCAAACACCCACGCAGCATACTCATTCCGTAGATCCTAACAAGTGCTGCAGGGAGGAAGACAAGCAACTTTAGTACAGATTGGAGGGCTGACATGGAGAGAGGACCAGCACTGGCTCACAGTCCCATGAGCAGTGATGAATTAATTTGCCTAACTTAATCCTTTTGGTCTTATGTACAAAGGCCTGAATTCTCTAATCCTCCCTTGTGCCTCGTCCTATTGCAATCGATGGACTGACCCTTTGCTCTCAAGCTCAGGCTGATTTATAGATCCTGAAAAACTTTGAAAGACATGCTATTTGAAATGCTATTTTTGAACAGTTTTAATTTTTTAAATATATCGGTTTCTAGTTGATTAACACTCAGGCATTAGACAGCAGCTTTGTTTCCTCTGTCTCAGCTGCTGGAGGAACCTAACCTGAACTAATCAGCCTCAATTCATGGCACTACAGCTGGTTGCTGTGGAGATAGCCCCAGGCCCTGCACTGCTTTCCCTGGGCCTTTCAAACTCTTGTTTGCGTCTGATCAGCCCTAGATGTCACAAACGGTGGATTAAGCCTTCAGATGAAGAAAACGGAGTATTAACACAATCCTAAAAGAGACTTTCTGTGAACCTATTCTTGGCTAAAATCAGGAGGTGAGAAACCCGGAGACTCAACTGTATGACATAGAAACTGAAAATGCTCTAAGGTGTTTGGTTTATTAAAAATATCCTCCAAGGGGAAGTTAGTCTTGAGATTTTGTTTCTTCCTGCTAACACACTCTGAACAACAGAGGCTTTACACTGCCACAACACAGGATGTAATGCATGGTATCGTTCTGGCTTAATGGCATCCTAGAGCTTACCCTATTCTTTGCAAGCCACGTTGTACGTAATTATTTCTCTTGAACTTCTTTCTCAGGTTGTTTAGCCATTTGGAAAACTCAGAAATGTTATAAGCAGCTAATTCAGAGCACTTGGTTGCATGTAAATGTCCCAGTTCAAGCATATCTAAGAGGATTTGTAGTCTTAGTGCTGCCCCATGACTGACTAACTTTCTGTATTACTCAGATTGGAGTTGATGAGCAGAGTCTGCAAAATTCTGCTGTGACCTTGGGCAGCCCACTGGGACCATGGCAGTGGTTCACCATACACAGGCTCAAGGTCAGGTTAGGTGGGGCTTTGAGCAACCTGGTCTAGTGGAAGGTGTCCCTGCCCATGGCAGGCATTGGGGCAGGGGGGAAACTAGGTGATCTTTAACCCAAACCATTCTATGATTACTCCAGATCACCACTACCACCCTCTCTCTGAGAGTATGGTGCTGTTTGCATCCAGAACTTGTCCTTAGATGGAATTATTAAAAAGAAAATAAAAACAAACACCCCCAAAATAATCACCACATAATTTTCTTTCAGAGATTGTTTCAGCTCTCACTGCAGAGGTCAGCAAGGACAGCAAGTTATCATCCTCTAAACTGCCTGGGTCAAATATATCAAACAGGCAGCAGAGCCAGAAGTCAAGACTCCACAGAAGTTAAGGACAGAAAAAAAGAAAAACAGGAGCAGGAAAGGAGACCAAAGTAATATTTTCTCTGAAAAGTCTGATGTCAGATACAGATCTCTGATGTTCCCTTTCTTCTCTCTGTTCATAAAGCTGCTCTGTTGAACTGTGAAGGAAACTGTACCTGGCTGTCCCTAGTCTGGCACTTCACAGATTTTTCCTGTGGGAAGAGCACAGGAAGCTGCTTTAAAACACTAGCAAAGCACATCGACAGTATTGGATACCATCCTTCCTGTAGCATCAGTATTACAACCATAGAATCCCAGAATCCTTAAGGTTGGAAAAGACCTTTAGGATCATCAAGTCCAACTGTCAACCCAGCAGCACCACCACGTTCACCACTAAAACGTACTCAAGTGCCATATGCATACATATTTTGAACACTGCCAGGGATGATGACTCCACTACTTCCCTGGTGGTCTGTTCTAATGCTTAACAACCCTTTCTGTGAATTTTTTTTTCCCTAATACCTTGTCTAAAACTCCCCTGGCACAACCTGAGGTCGTATCCCCTCATCCTGTCCCTTGGTACCTGGAAGGCGCATTCCATGGGACAGTTGTAAGTGCAGAGCAAAGCCTCAGCTCTCTCCACTCTGAATATTTTCATTGCAGAAAGGGGAGAAGAGTATATTTTCCCCTTAAATAGTTCAAGTCAACTGATTGGCTCAAGATTAAAATTGTACCTTCTTGGATGAGCAAAACGGCTGGTAGGGAAATATTCCATAACAGAAATATACACGAACTTTTGTGCCTGACTGATAATACTGATTATAGAATAGAGGTCATGGGTGCGACCTTTTGGACAAAATGCTGGAGGAGAAGCCTGTAAAGAAGAAAACACACAGATCAGTGATTGTGTTTTTTTGTTTTGTTTTGGTTTGGTTTGGGTTTTTTTGTGGTCAGACTGTGACTCATTTATATTCACATCTGTCAAATTTTCATTAAAATAGTCCAAAAACTTGAGATGGCCTTCTATCATCCCTCATGCATTCCATGTCCTAATGGGTCAGATATTTATTAATGTATTGAGCCCATGGGTGATTAAAAGAGACCTGCACACTGTTCCTGCCATAGTACCTGACAGCTGATTCTGGGTCAATTCTTATTCTTTGAGTAGGCCCAGAGAAACCTGAGGAAAAAATTATTATCCAAGTGGAACACAAGTAACTGAGGGCTGCTGAAGAAACTTTTCTGGACATTCCTTAATCATAGTTTACAGTCCATTATTTTATTTTCAAACATACTTACAGAAAAATAGGCTTTTGTCAAGATTCCATTAAATTCTACTTCCAGAGGCCGATGGTTGTTAATGTGGGTAGAATAATTAAGAGGCCAAGGGAATGGGATGGTAGCATTAGCATATCCAAGATCCCAGTAAGTACTAAACGTTTTCCAGAGGTCTTTGGCCAAGCAGCTGCAGTTGTATATCACAGCACCAAATTCCTTCACCTGCAAAGAGAGCAAGCTCTGTCACAGCCCCAGAAGGAGCCACCTCCAAGGGTTTCTTTGCTGCTTCTTCCACTCAGTCAATATTTTCTATCATTATGATTTTTCTCTGGTGTGCACTAGAATACAAATTTTCCCCCCACATTTTTGAATATGCAGCAGCAGAGCTTACCTGAGATAAAGACCTCCAGTCCATGTTTGCACTACCAATATATATGTGTTTCATGTCTACTATCCAGAATTTGCTATGCAACACTCCTCCTGTCAAATGTCCAAAATCAATCTTTTTCACGTGAGCCCCTGAAGAAAGATTGGGAGGGGGGAAAAAAAGTGTTTAGATGAATCATGGAGATGGTTCCTCAACAGCCAGAACATGTCTGCATGTCTGCCTCTTGCAGCCAGTAATAACTACCAAAATTCACAAGCTCTCATTCCTGGGAACGTTGTAATTTGAAAAAAAAAAAATACGCAAAATGTGAACTTTCAGAAAAATCCTTAAGGGTGTGACAGCACACAAAGAAACCATGAACTAGTGAACATATAGTGCTTATCCTGTGAACCCAAGTAAGCACCATGCCAGAACAGGCCCTGCAGACCAGTTTCCCTCACATGTCTTTTTGCTCTGAGTGTATCACTGAACAGAAATAATTACCTTTTTCCTCTAAAAGCTCAAGGTCCGTTGATTTTGTAGCCAAAGTTGGCACACTTGCTGCAACATACACAGAGACATTCTCTGCGAGTAATCTCTCAAACCTCTTGAGAATATCTTCACCCTGTGTAGTACATTGTTACTTTTTATATTTTGTTATAAAACATTTAGTAAGATATATGTAAGTACAGTGTTACTGATGGGCACTTCCTTTGAAGAACCCCAAGGCAAGGAAGGTCAGAAATTTCACCTATTTCAGGAGTGTTTCAAGTAGAGAAAAATGGGAACAAAGATTCTGATCCCATGTACGAATCCAAGTTTGTTTTCTGTCATTTCATGATAATAGATATAAGGTTCAAAACTATAACCACAAACATCCCAGATTTCAAAGATGAATGCCCCAGTGCAGATCATCTGCTGGATCCTGATGCTCAACAGATACTTGGAGTCATCTTTCCCTGAGGATAAAGTTGACAGAGACTGTCCTACACTGAGCTGTCTCTGAGCAGAGATGGGGCTCAGCCTTGTCTGTCACTTTCACTTCTTCTCATGTGGAGTAAATGACTCATTTTATACCACCAGAGACACCTGGGGAGGAAATCAAGAAGAGCAGTCCCAGGGAGTCCATACAGACAGTAAGGAAGGTGTGCCAGGAAGGAGGCAGAGGCTGAGGCCACGGTAATAACCAGCCCAGCAGCTGGTCCATCAGCAAACAGCACAATTCCCAACATAGCTAAGCTCCATACCCGCCTGAAACAGGGTGGCCTTGCCCCTTCTGTTTTCAGAACAGTCCCCCAGACCCTGCTCAGGATTGCCTGGGCGGTTGCTAGCTGCCACAGTCCAAAATGGAGCCAAGGGACAATTAAACATGATGGACAGTTGCAAGGTGAGCCTGGGCTGTGGACTCTGTCATGTATTTCTGGTGGTAGAGTCAGAGAGGCCCCACAGGAAGCCTGGCCACTCAGGGTGCAGGAGTCAGGGACAGATGCACAATAGGTAGATGCTGGTGCTGTGAGAGAAGTAGCCTCTGAAGCAGTCAAAAGTCCATCAGACTTTGCTTGTGACCCTTCCAGCTAACCCAGTGGGAACTGGCACATTCACTTGTGTACATGGGATCCTGTAGGCTCCTCAGCTCTGCCACTGGCTGCCCCTAACACAGGTGGACCATCCACAGGGTAACCAAGTGTGGGTTTGAGGCTGACCTCTGCTTGCTCTTAAAAATACTCAGAGCCATGGACAGAACCCAGATGGACTCTAACTTGACTTGAGAAAGAAGGCTGGAGTGTTGCTTCAGACCAGTATGGAAAACCTTCCTGGGTTTGCAGGAAGAGTCAAGCAATGTCCCTGAGAGATAGATCACACAGCCAATCTGCCACATGTACACGAGAAATACAACCACAGATGTGCTTGATTTTATCTTACCTGCTTGGAAGAGGAGTCATTGACACTGACATCCTTCCCAGTAAGAGACCAATAGTAAGAAGCCACATGAATTTTTTCCTGGGCTAGATCAAGCAATCTCATCCAGGCTTGGTACAAGGGTTTGGCTGCAGTGCTGTTTATCTCAAAGGGTAAGTCATAAGGAACATTTTCCACCAGGTCAAAGCTGCAATGGCAATTGGACATTATGAAGCAAGAGACAGTGACCCAAGCAGGACACCAAGCACCTGTCAGGCCATACAATTGGCCATTCCAGAAGTCAAACTCAAAATCAAATAAGCTGAGCTGGATAAACAAGCTGGGAGTACTCTCTATCCCTAGTTTTTATAGCCAGCCTTAAACTGTACATTGTCCTCCCAAATCCAGCAGAATGACTTCTCAGTAGCTGTTCTGAGCTTTTAATTTTACCATCCTTAAGAATGGAGAAAAGCAACCCTGTGGGGCTGTCTGTCACTTCAACGCCCTTTCCATCCTCTCCCAGGACAGACAGCCCCTGCCACTCCAGCCTCTGAGAGAAGGTGAGACCAGCAGAGGTTGCTTTGCCAGCTGGTCTCCCTGCTGCCTCCCACCACTATCTCAAAGGGAGGGTGGCTGGAAGTGGCAGAGGAGCAACAGAGCTATGCTGAACATACAAGCACAGGACTGGGAGTGGAGCTCTGATACTGCCCCTACTGCTTCTCATAGCACACAACTACTAATTACCCAGTGCCTAAACAACAGCCACACTCTTCCCAAATTAGTGTTACTTTGTCAACTTATAATACAATGGGAAGAGAACAAACTCCATACTGAAATTATCAGTATTGTAACTAGTCCTCCACTTGGTGACTGCTTCTCCACATGCCATCAAACCTGACTCACCTGCAGGAGTCATTGGATCTAATGGCGTCCTCCTCAGTTATTGTGGTTCTTGGGAGATCTCCATAGAGTCCTTCTTCCTCCTCCAGCTCTTTGTAAATGCTGACAACTGCTTCTTTTCTATTAGGACCAACTGTGCTGTCCACTCTCATGAAGTAAACAGTCATTGTGACAACAATACCAAGCATCAAAATTGCCCCTAAGATTTGAAACTAGAACAGAACCCACATAGGAGAAGATTTAAGTGATCACCAAGGCACTGATACACCAGTGACTGAACAGTTCAGGTGCATAAATCACAATCTTTGAATAGTAGTTCTGCTTTCAGCTACTGGCAGACCTCTGCTTGCTATGCACCACTGAAAGTGAGGACCACTTGGTCAAGGTCAGCTTGGATAGGGCTTTGAGCAACCAGATCTAATTGAAGATGCCCCTGCTCATTGGAGGTGGGTTGGACTAGATGACTTTTAAAAAGTCCCTTCCAACTCAAACTATTCTGTGACTCTATGACCACAAACTAGGTGAGGGTTGGTTAGTTTTGGTTTATTTTTTCTGTGCCAATTTTTTTCTGTTTTCTTTTTTCCCAAACATTTGATTAGTTTTACATTGATTAGTTTTATTCTAGCACAGGACCAATGGATGTTCAACAAAATTTCTATCAAAATCAAAAAAAGGAAATCCCTAACACAAGATTATCTGTGGGAGTTTACACAGTACTACCATAAAGAGAAAGTTCATGAAGTCAGGGGAGAAAAATCAGGTCAGAAGCAGAGGGAAGTTTTGTGGTTTCTGAACATGTTCTGCTTTTGTCTTCTAACTTAAACTCAGTTAAGTGAAACTATAGAAATCTCATTTATCCATGTCAACAGTATTCCCTTTCATTCTAATGTGATGAGTTAGCTTCATTTCCCTTTTGCTGTACTTTCAGGTTTTTTCCTGAATGTAGATTAAAAAAAAACAAAATCAGCCTGGCTACGTGGTATATCCAGGTCTGGAATCCAGCCACTCGCTGGAAAGTACAGCACCAGGCTCTAAATGCTACCCTATACTGAGGAGGAAAAGACAACCACCAGTGCAGATCCATTTCCCCCTAACAATTATCATGTCTGGCTCCCTATGGCAATTCTTGGGAGCTGGGAACATCCACCAGCCTGTGATATGCAACGTGCACTTCAGAGCTGAGCTTTTGAACTTCCAGGCAGGAGAACCAAGTCTGGGGTGGTTGTGAGGCTGTAGCCATAAATCTGAACTCCCAGAAGGGTGCATGGGAAAACCACACAGGAACCAGTTGCCTCTGAAAGTTTCTATTTTAGTTTCTATGCAGATAAAGCTTCTTACTTTTAATTTTCTTTGCTTTTCTCATAATCTACAGTGCTACCATTGATTTCAGGCAGTGACTTGAATGAGAAAAACCTTCTAAAACTGTATACTTAAAATTTTGCCCTCTGTCTTGTTCTCCATCTCATCAAGGGCAGAAAAAACCCAATCCCACCAATTTTTGACAGTTCTGCATTTCATCCCATGAACACGCTGACAACACTTAAACATTGTCCAGGTTTTAGAAGACGTTCCTAAGGTAAGAAATCTATTTTGAAGTCACATCCTGGCTGTCACCATGCTGTGATGTCCAGGTGCTCTAGGCACCTGGAATGCTGAATAAATGGATACATGAATAAATGCTGTGTTAATGGTGGAAGTGAAGCTCTTTGTATGAGCATGGTTTACTTCCTGAGCCAGACAGAGCTGCAGGATTTAGCTCCACATTACTGCCTCTCGGCAAGGTTTGATCAGTCTACCGGATAAATAAATCAATGAGGGTTTTGTCACTCACTTGTTTACAAATAGGATTGAAACCTACATGGATTTCTAAAATGGGCAATAAAATCATTCCTCTTAATCTGTTATTTCTTTTCAGAAATGTAATCTCAGCTCTTGTAAGCAAATGTAGTATATCCCCATAATTACCGTTTTGGCGTCTTTTTGATTGTTCACGCCTAATTTCATGTTGGAGGACTCATTAAACCTCAGGGATGTTTTTAATGGTTTTTTCACAATCTGAAAAACAGAAATGTATGCAAGGGGAAAAATAAAGCTTTATGACAACATTTGTGTACAGCCAGTTACAGACAAAAAATGCAGGTTACTGCCATTGCTTTATATAGTGCTCTGAGATTTAAGTACAGATCTGTGCAACATCCTCCCTGTATTATATGGGTCTTGAGTGACATTAACAGATTACCAAGTGAGAGAGAGAGAGACAGGTCCCTCTCCAGCAGCAGTTTTCCCTGGTGCTGTCTACACACAAAAATCCCTGCAGTAATTAATGTGTAAACAACTGCATCGCTGCCTCTTCCAGCCATCCTTCAACACCCACTTTTGTCCTGTTGCAAGTGAACATATTTGCCAACAAGCAGTAATTAAAGTGCAGAAGCTGTGGGTGATAGTGTACAGCATCAGTGTCATCCTCGTGTGACTCAGGCTCCTGCTCTCTTCCTGTGCCTGTGAGTTGCCCTCAATGCCAGTGTCTCTTCCAGAAGGGAGTCTGTTAAGAGGACAGGGACCAGGCCAAAATAAAAATTCCCCATTTGCCCTTATATTGCAGCCATTACTAGAAAATAAGTTATCTTCTTTTCCTCCTCAGACAATATTGTTCCAATCTTGCGCTACCACCAGCAGAGGCAAGCGTAAAAGCAACTACCAAAATATGCCAAAACTCACAGCAGATGGTCAGGCAAGGGGAGTTGGCACTTGCCTGTTTTGCCTTCTCAAAAACTTGACAGATGCCCAGTGGGTCACTTGTCATCCCTGCACGGGCGGAGGTGAATTTACCCCGTAGGAGTCAGCTGTCATTTTTTGTGCTCAGAGGCAAGAAGCACATCCTGGGGTGTGGTAGATTTCAAAAAGTGCTACCAGATGATATCACCACCTGCCCAGTCCCCAAACTTCTGCTTCTGACCCCTGAGCCACTGGGCATTTGTGTCCTGGAGGATGAACACACTGCCATGGTATCGGATATGCAGTCGCTCCGTGGGTGGCCACACTCAAGCTTTAGGTAGGAAGGATCCTGCCAGACTTGTCCTATCCATCTTGCCATATGTTCAGAGCTATTGTCACCTGAACTGGATGGGCTTATGGTGTCTGCCCTCCCCCATCAGTAAGGCAGCATGGCCATACACATCCATGCTGCATCCAGCTCCCGCCCACTCTATCTTTCTGTATGGATCCTGTGACTGCAGGGAACAGGCAGGAGTTGGACACAGTACAGATACAGCCCCAAAGGCTTCTTGTGGTACCCAACTCACAAGAACTGGTGGGCCTCAACCAAAAAAGGTAGAGGATGTCTTAGAAGAGAAGGGAGGTGAGTCTGAAACAGTAACTTGGGAAATGCAGAGAGGGATGTGAAAAGAGCAGATGAGAAAGAATGACAAAGATGGGAAAAATGGAGAGGGAAGAAAATGTACACTCATGCTTAAAAGCATACTAGAGCTGCAGAGAGGAAAGCTGTGTTTCCATTTCAGGGTCTGGTTGTTGCTATCATCTGTAATCACTATAGCAGTGTCCACTTTCCAAGGAATTTTTACTCACAATTTTCACTGTTACTTCCTTTTGCTGCCCCCAGGCTCAGCTGCAAGCTTTTACACTAGAAATAGTTATAAATGCTGGCAGGTAAAAATCCATTCTCCCAGCCCCAGAGAAATGGAGTGGCTGCCAGCAGTGAAGGACACTTGGCCATTCCCTGGTGAATGTGAGGTCCCCATGCCCCTGAGATCCCAGTTGATGTTTTAAGCACAGTATGAACACCCAGTGTCTTACCCCAGAGAGCTGACAGTCCAAGCAGGCTGGGGGTATATAACACACCATGCAGAGAAAGCTGTGTGGCAGCAACACATGTCATTCCCCACCCTGAGAGAAAGTGGGCACTTACCAACCCAGAAAACTTAGAGGGAAGAAAGGGAAGAGAGAGCAAGAGAGAAGATGCTAAAGAGTTGGGTAGGAAGCTGAGGCAAAGGGATTTTAAAGGAGGAGGATAAAGGCAGCTGACAAACAGCAGCAGCTGCCGTTCAGCCTGGGCCAGGAGAGCCCCAGTGGGTCACATCCACAGCTCGTGGCTTTGGCTCAGCTGTCCCAGTCAGCTGGGCTGGCCAGGAACAAACAGCTACTGCATGTGTTTCTCAGCACAGAAACAGAGCTGGGAGGTGACACCTTGTCCCTCTGGCCCCCAAAGTCACATTTGGTGACCCAGGCAGTGTCTTGGTAAGGAACTGCAGCTGTCAGCACACTTACGGACATGTGATGGCCTCAGGAGGATGGAGCTTACTAGAAACTTGTTTCAGTTCTCTTTTTGAGCAACAGTTACAAGATGGTTTACAAAAGCAGCATTTTTCTTAAACCGTGAAAGTGAACAGATCTTATACGTGCTGTAATAGAATCATCTATCATTTGGTTCAAAGAAAGCCCTTCCTGACCCTATCTTTGACTGGTGATGAGTTAGAATCCCACCTGCTGCACAGAAGTCATGAGAACTGCCCTAAAATAGGCAGTCTAATTTTCAAAAAGGAAAACATCAGAGACTCAGACAGAATTCTTAAGAATAATATTGTAGCTGGCCAGCAATTAACTATGGCTCCCTTGAAGCTTTCAGGGCTTTACCAGCTGCCAATTTCAATGACTGAAGTTCATCCAAGAGTAATAAATACAAGTGCTACTTAGCATTGCTTCACAGGCTGGAACACCAGCTAATACCAGGCTGCTGAGTATACACACGAGATTGCTGTTTATAACATTAAGGCTGCTTTCTCCCTTCCCCCAAAATAACTTTTCATACTTCTTTTCTCCACCAGTAACACACTGTATCAGCTTTTGGATTTTAAACACAAGGATGCACTTTTTCACTACACAAAATCCTCCCCAGGAGCTGTCTGAAGCTCCCCAGATGAACAAGGTGCATTCATCTCCCCATGTCTAACCCCAGCTCTCTCAAGCTGATGGCAAATGTACTTACCATCCTGGAAGACCTCCTTCTGTGTGGAAGTCCTGCTGCACTCTGATGTTACTCCCAACTCTATGTACGAGGGGCAGCGCGCATGTTTTCGTCAGCACATTTGTTTTGGGCTCTTCTGGTTTTTTGCCCTCCTCCTGTATATCACTTCCTCTTAAACACCAAGTTTCACAACATGCACTGAGAGTCCCAAATGATCATCTAGCTGTTGTGACCCAGTTCTTAGATGCCAGGTCCTGATCTTCGCCTGTTTGGCATAACTTCCTGCAGTGTCTGAGTTTGCCTGGTTCAAACTCGGGTGAATGGCCAAGTTCCCACTCAGTGGTGTAAAGTCAGAGTCTAGGTCAGCACAAGAAAACACTGGTTGGAAGGGCTGCTCAGCTTTGGTGCTGTTTGCATTCTGGATGTGGCAATATTCTCACTGCATCACTTTTAACCCACTAGAAGCTTCGTTTTAAACAAACAAACCCTTCAAACCCACCTCTCTGCCCAGTTCCTCTTGCAAACACTCTCCTGCTCAGTCATCCCTGGACAAATATAAGGAAGCAAACTAGCTCCTTTGAAATAATACAGCTTTTGTCTTAAACACATGGCATTTGGAATTTGCAGTGATGATGTTGAGGGGCAAGGTTACATCTGATTTTGAGTTTGGGGCAACTTCTAAAAAATTACGTCTTCTGTAAAAATCCAAAGGCTGCACCTCAGCTGACACAACTCATTCTGTCAACACCAGTGTTATTCCGCAGGCAGCCTCTCATTCCTACTGAACCCAAGGATGCAGTTCCCTAGTTCAGTACCAGAGGAAGGATACAGTAAGGAATGTAAGGAATCAATGGAAGGCACACGAGGTTTTATCATACCTTGTATTAAGCTGCTGAAGATGGAAAAGCTAAGGGAAGCCAGAGGATAGGCTCAGCAGATAGAGGCCTTTCTCTGGGAAGCTGAACGTGTCGTGAGTCCTCTGCTTCCCCTGGGACCAAAACACAAGCATTGACTCTAAAAAGGGCAAAAGTTAGAGAAAATAAGATGGTGGAGTAGATAGGACACATGTTTGACTACCCAGCTCTCTCCTGAATCTACTGCTATCCACAGATCCCTTGTCACTGGGGCCATCCCAAATCTCTATTAAAACAACTTAAAAACAAGGCAAAGGCTGCTGCTGTCCCTGTAGGCTTGGGTTACCAGAAAGCTGGAGGCAGGATCTGCAGCCAAGAAGAAGAGACAGCTCCAGAGAGTCAGCACACTAAAGTCCAAATTGCCCCCCAGGAAGTGTCCCTGTCTCTTCGCTGATTTCAGACACTGAGCATCCCAACTAAATATTTCAGCTAAGAGCCTGCTTGTGTGCAGGACTGAAATCCTGGCATGAACTATGCCAGCATCAATCACAAAAGCTCCCACTGACTTCAGGATTGTACCACACAGGCAGCAGCACCCTTGTATGAAGTTGAGGACTTATCATTTATTGTTCCAATATCACCAGTTTATGTCAAACTGGGAGAGGCTGGGTTATATCAGGGGAAGAGCAGCTTCCAGATAAAGGACCTATATTTCTCCTTCTTGGCAGCTCTCTAACCACTTGCAGCATTGATACATTCCATCCTCATCCTCTCCAGCTTGCAAAATCCTGCTTTCCTTCTGCTCACCTGGTTTCACATACCAGCCCAACAACAATCATACATTTCTATCCTACTAGAAGTGTTGGAGTTTTGAGTGGTTAAGTGTGGAATATGTGGGGAGAATATGATTCTGTTTGACCAACTCATGCAACTGAAGGGAGGGAAAAAAAGAGTGGCAAGTTTAAGGGCAAAGAAGGAATCTCTTCCCCACCCTTCAGACAAGGCTCCTTCTAGTTGCTCTGGCTGATTTGCCACCATCCCCCACACAGAGTAAATACCTCTCTGGCTGTATGGTTGGATGGCACTCTGTGGTTAACATACTCCCCCTAAAAAAGCGTGCTTGGACTCCAGTTTGTCAGAAGGCTGCATTAAAAGACAGAGTGAAAGAGCTTTTTCTGCCTGTGTGGGAGATTTGCGAAGAAGAAACTGCCAGTTTAACACGTTCCCATCTCTGAGAGCTAATTATAGAGGAAAACATCACTACCACTGCAGAGATTACTACAAAACTACCATTTCTGTTGCATGAGAACAAGGCGGCTGGGCTCCAAACACCAACAGGCAACAGAAGGATGGGAGGCAGGAACAGCCAGGGTCCTTACACTTGAAAAGAAAAATTATTTATACTTTGTGCCAGAAGATTGCATACTCAAATGAGCTGAGGGAGAAAGGGGGGGAACCCAAAAGAAGTCATTTCAGGTCAAGAATTCGGAAGTGATTCAGCTGACAACCCTAGAGAAAATTTCAATAAAATTGTGATTTGTTCAGAAATATTTTTTAAGATTTACTCAATTTACACTTTTTAAAAGTTCAATAAATTCACTAAAATATCTAACCATGGACTTGAAAAATTTAAGTTGAAATATTGAACTTATTTGTAATCATTTTATTCAATCTAAAATAAAATACTAAATGCTCACCAAACATGTTTTGTTTGGAAAAATATTTCAATTGAAAAAAAAAATAACATCAGTGATTAGTGTAGCTCAAGGGATTACAGAGAGTCCTCTGCTGTATCAGTGCTGTCACTCCTCTTGTGTAGCACTCACACCCAGTAACACCTAGGAAATGAGACCTGCAAGTATTAGGAAAAGCTTCCAGTGTGTGCTGTCTGTCTTGAATATATCTGGCTTTGCATTACAAAAATTATACTCCTCTTTGATTTGCAAAGTACCTGCCAACCCAGGACACCACTGGCCCTCACGTCCTCCTGAACATAAAGAGCTATTTTTTGCTTACAGACAATTCTTTGCATTCCCTGGGATGAAGGTGTATCATGAGCTTTGTTATAATCCATCCTCTTTGAGCCTGCCCAGCTGTCAGCAGCTGCGGGGGGAGATCCATTCCCTGGGAGAAACAATGCCCAAGTGACCTGGTCTCGGTGGTGACTGCTCTTACTGAAGTCCTCTTGCTGCAACTTAACTTCACCCATGCCTCTGGATCCTTGCTTGTCTATGAAGTGTTCCCAGGTGCCAGGTGGATGCTGCATTTTGGGTTTGTATTTTTTTGTGTGTGTGTGTTTGTATTATATTTGTTTCCTTCTTATGGTTCTTATGAGTGGAATGTTGACAGAAATGTCGATGTTGAACAAACCGTTTCTGGCACCAACTCTTTTGGCAAGTACAGTGTCTTCAGTAATTTCTGCTCAGAGGAGGAAAAAAGGCTTAATCAGGGTAGAGCCCTAGTGAGTACTATTTTCTCATGTTCATTTTTCTCAGCCAGAGACCTCAGCAGCCGTTCCACTAAATTAACACTGTTTTTCTAGGTAACTGCATAGGTTGTGCTCCCGTGTACTCGGTTCTCCGAGTCTTTGCAGGGTTGCATCCAGATGGTTTTATCCCAGGTAAACAACACACCCCCCAGCCAAGCTGCCCCCTGCTGCCCCACCTCAGCAGAGAAAGCTGAGACCAGCAGGGCTTTGCTCTTCAACAGTTCACAGGTGCCCTTACTGAAAACAAACCCATGGTCCTCTCCCACCATCTCACGGGCAGGACCCAACAGACGAGGGTCTCCTGCTGGATCCTCACACGACATCAGAAAATGAGAACCTGTCCCCTCCGATGACTTAAAAGTTTTGCTCTAAGGAAGGATCCTGCAAACCCTGCTCCAGGCAAAGCCTTTATGGTGTTCCCTGCTATGCGCACGTGGAAAACCAGGCTCTATTTCCCAAAGCAAATGAGGACGCTGGAGAGCCAGGCAGGCTTGCAGCTGAAGGCTCAGCAGGAAGATGCACAGAGGAGATCATTACTTTTCCCATCTATCCTTTATTTTTAAACTCTGCCAGATAGCAGCTTTCATTATGTTGCGAATAGTTTTGGCCACAGTTCCACTGCCTCTTATGTTTATTCAGTCAGACTGTTAAAAATTAATGAAGTGGGTGAACTATTGATTTCAAAAGGGCACTTTGCACAGCACCCTGACTCAAACACTGCTCTGGATGCCAGGGGAGCCTGCAGAGAGGCAATATCATGTGTAACCCTGCCCTGTATTCTAGAGAACACCAAAAACCTTCTCTGCAGACACAGTACATACAAACTAAGGTTACAGCACATACAAACTAAGGTTCAAAAAGTTTTTTAGGAGAGGCAGAAGAATTTTTTTTTTGAACACAAAATCCCTCCCTAAAACTTTTAAAAAGGTCTCATGTTCAAGTATCTAATGGAAAGGTCACCAGGGGATGGGAAGTCTCCCACTGATTCTAGTCAGGGACTAATATTTTCTTCCCCTTTCTGTTGTAGTTATTGCTGGCAAAAAATGCCATGTTTTTATCCTACAGGAGCTGTGCTAATGCAGAGTCTCTCGTGGCACCAAGCAGGGTGGGGGAGACTGGAGGCTGTGCAGGGGAGAAAGAGGAATTAATCTTATTTCAAAAGTGCCAGGAAGGATACAAAACAAACCCAGAACTGCAGGAGGGAAGGAGGACACTGGTGGAATGAAGGGAAAAGTAAAAAAAAATACTTTGCAGACACATAAACTCCAATATATGTGTGTATGTAAAGTGAGAGCAAGAGTTAAGCCTAATAATGTTTTCCTGTAATCATATACCTCCTGGGGAATGATCATATCCAGGCTGGATTGAACCACCACCATTAATCACAGCAGTGAAACAAAACAATACTAAAAACTGAATCAAGTATCACCATACCACACTCACATGTGCCACCCTCAGGTGAAAGGGACTGAGGGGCTTCAACCCTGTAACTACAGAGAGGGATGTTCTTTTGGAGAGGGATCTGCCCCAGCCATATGTTGGGTGTCACCAGCACTGGCCCAGCTGTGCTGCAAGTCTTTGGTTCCTGACAATTCTCTCATTGCACCACACTTAACACCAGTGTAAACAGCCAGTTGGAAATGTTAGTCCACCAAACACATTCTCCCCTCCAAATTAACACAAGAAATCCTGAATCACTGTCACATGATAAAAGAATGATTTATTAGAGCAACTTTATGATAAAATTATATAAAATAACAATTTGGTTTTTTTAAAGTCATCCACAATATCACCTTGAAACAAAATGTACAGATACTGCCTATAATCCAAACAAAAATAAATTACCATTCAAAATAAAAAAAGAAAACAAACCAAAAACAGAAAGAAATCAGGGCAGCAGAAACAAATCAAAATTATACACAGCATTTCAAGAAGGTGTGGAAAAGAGAAAGTCATTAATTGATTCAAGTTATACAAATGTGTTTCAGCTTTACTCTCAGACAGCTCAGCTTGCATTTGTGTTGCATGCAAATGGAATGATCCAGTGAACAGTTGAGAACAGCAGAATCAGCAGCATAACAACAGCAGAGAGTGAAATAGGCACAATTCAGCACGGGGCACATTGAAAGTGAACAGGTAGTTCTGTCTGGTCTTTGCAAAAGTTATACACATTTACCAACTTCAAAAATAGCCAGTGCGATCTGCAGAACAAGAAAAAACTAGCAGAGTCTTGCACTCAAATACTTTACACTTTTTCATCTCTTTTTTTTTTTCTGTCTCCTTTTTTGTCAGTAGGCTGTATGTAAACATTCCACTAGTTGTACCTTTACTAAAATACTCAAAGATGATGCAGACATCCTTTTCTCCTGGAGCACGACCATGACATGACGCCGCTGCAGATACAGCCACGTCCTCGCTCACAAAGCTCGTACACATCCTTGCAGGAATTTACATTCATGCCATCAAAACAGAGTAACAGGATTTTACATCTGAAAGCATCAAACTCAGAACATGGTTTTCAAGTATAGTGGAAGAGCTGAGGGCTGGGATTTTGAAAGGTGCAGGAGGGAAGGGGCACCCAAAGCATACGGAAACCCAAAAGAACCCGAGCACTTGCTTCCCTAAGACTTTGAAAATCCCACCCTCTGTTACATTTCTTTAGTCAGACACAAAACACATGAAAGCAACATGATGTGAGAGTGACCCACAGGTCAGCGTCACCCCTGCCAAGCTCAGTGCAAGGCCCATCCACAGCTCATGGAAGCCAACAGGAATCTTGTGCACTGATCCTGGGCCACTCAGATACCCCACTACATATCAGCTGGGTTCACACTGGAGTCACACAGGCATGTTTCCATGGTTGCATACAGTACTGCTTGTAAGAATGAACAATCAGCAGAGGAGTGGACAGCTCTTTGGCTTATCTGGAGCAGACAAGTGCAACAGGAGTACTTCAGAAGCAGTGAATACAAGAAAAAAATATGTTGTGTTTCATCCTTGACCAGCAAAACCATTTTAAATGCAAGGATCCAAGGATGAACACTGTGTCAGGACACAGAAGCATTTTACAGTTTGGCTGAGTCACAAATAAATCAAGCTGTGCATCCTCCCCACCTTCACACACACATTTCCAAATTATCAACAGACACTGATTGTTGCATCCTTATTACTCACTTGAAGAGGTACCACATTTTGCAGGTTGATTTAACTGATGCAAGGTGTCTGTGGGCTTGCTCTCAAGTTCAGAACAGAGCAACCAAGGAAGAAAACCCCTCCCTGATGTGTTCATGAATCAAAGAAGAATCAAGCAGTTTTCAAGTGAAAGTAAACAGAAGTCCCATCAAGGGCACATTGTAGAGAAACAGAATCCACCAGCACATGGGCATGAAGATGTGGAAATAACAAACAATGATAAATGTCTTAGTAATTCACTTGTCTCTACAGCAAAACTGAAACTAACAGCAACACCTTATCTGTGAAGGTCCTTCAACTCCTAGTGAGTTGGGGTAGCACCTGGTCAGTTCAAACCCTAACTACGAAGGGCTTGAAAAATTGTGTCTCATATGTCAGGAACGATACCACCACTTATGATATTCACCAAGGACACAGTCAGGTATTTCAAGAAAAGACAGATCAGAATAAACGACTGAATTAACACATTCAGATAGTGCGTATATTACAGGCAGAACAACATCAAGGGCAAATTCTTTTTCTATTCTGCATTCATCTACGTGAAATCCAGCAGATTTCCTCATGGAAGAGCATCTCCACGCAAGCAGATGAGTCTTATAACCTACTGGAGATCTCAGAAGGATATTTGCACCTATTATTTACCAGCCAGCATCTTGCATGCTCAAAAAGAAACTAATGGCCTGTTGGCATACTCCCATTTTTGGGACCACTCCTGTCTCTGCTGAAATCGATGGAAAGCTCCCACTGGCTGCACCAGGAAAGCAATCACGGTCTTCACTAGTAAGGTTAAACACTTTGTGAGCATCCCTATTTATTAAAATCATTTTAACAGGTTCCCACTGTTACAACATTCCAGCAGAAAAGCTCAGGTAACTACTGAAGCTAACTAAGGAATCCACTACTCACCCCAAAATATAAAGTCAGCACACAAGACGCAGTCAAGCTTGGGAAACCATTTTCACTGGTTAAACTACATACTGTATGAGGGTAAAGTGGAACTCATCTGCTCACCTTTCCCTGCAAATGTATCCTCCACAGCTACAAAAGAATTTCTTTACCTGATTACTGTTTATTGACCTGGAAGAATGAAAAAGGAATCAATACAAGACAGAATAAAACTGGGAGCAAACACGTCTGGAAGAGATCCCCTCAAAAACAAAACTTTTGTTCTTAGAGCAACAAAAATTGCTTAGTGTTTTGCAGTTAAATACAAAGACAGAATACAAACCCCAACTTTTTTTAAATAAGAAATTGCTCAGTGCAACTGCGCACAACCCTTAGTGTTTTTGGGATTATAACAGACAAAAAAATTGAATCCAGACAAAAATCCCAAACATACCAAGTGCTTGACCACTGATGAATAGTTCCTGAAGAACACCAGAACAACAGAATGGTGGTCTTTGCAAGCACTTTTGCATTGAAAAAAAATCCATAACAGAACTAGCCATAAAGGTGGAGCTACATTGAAGCCATTATTTTTACAGTGCTGTCAGGTGAACACACTAGTTCACAGCAACTGTGCAATTAACTTTATTTCATAAGCCATTGGAACAGATGTTTTTCTTTGCAATTAGCTAATTGCAAACATATGAATCTTTGGCCCAGCCAAGAGTATTTGTAGCTCAATGTAAAAAACTGTATGTTTAAAAAAAAAAAAAAAAAAGCAGCTTAAAGACAATATTTGTACCGAAATCATGAAAATTTGGCAAGGTAAACTGTAAACTCTAACTTTCTGTACCTACCCCAAACTTTGGGTCTGAAATATCATCAAAAATAGTAACTGTATTAGTTGTCTTTACATTTGTACCATTATTAACTGTTACCCTTTCCCAAGAGAGAAACAAAGGGCTCATTCTGCCTTGGTTTGGTTTTTGGAAAAAGAAAAGGGATGCACAACTTCAGTGTGGCTGCCTTTTTATGACTGCTGGAAAGGAATTCTTACACAACTGCAGTAAGAGTTTCTCTCAGAAACTCAAGATATTTATTGCACGATTGTTCTGTTGGATTTGCACATTGATTCCAACAGAGTTGTAATGCTTTGCTTGTACACTTAAAAAAAACCCCTCAAGCAAAATAAACCCCAAACAAATATAGTACCAAAAAAGGTGTCTTTTTTTTTTTTAAATTGCGCCTCATTACAACTGAATAATTATAAACAGGCCAATGCAAGAACACTTTAGCCTCGGCAGTATTGGATGGAAAATATGCAAAGCCTGTTTTCTTATGGCACACTGGAAGAGTGAGTAATTTTGTAAAAATCAGTTTGCCTCTATGCTGAATATGTGCTGCTCCACAGTGCTAGTCTTGTTTAAAAGGCATACACAGACTTTCCATTCACCCTCACAGCATAGATTTTTCTTTTTTTGTGCAACGTGTTAGCAATCTAAACAACTGCTCCACACAAACTGTCCACAAACCACTCATACACAATACTAATGCGACAGTAGATTACAATATGACAGCAATACAAAATATTGTATCAGATCACGTATTTCTCTCCATCTGGAATGAAATTCGAATCTTGCAAGCTAGAAGACCCACAGTTCGATTTCTGAGTGTAGTTTCTCATCTGTGCTGGGGACAAAGTCTCCAGTGTGGACCCAGAATTGTTAGCAGTCCTGACTTTAGTGGCTGTTGATTGTTTAGCAGCAGAAGATGCTTTGTTACTGGCAACTATATCCAAGTTTCCAGTAGGGTCAATGATAGCATTTATGACTGGGAAAAAAAAAGAAAAGAAAGAAACATACACAGACATATTAGCAGCACTCAGCAAGGCTTCCAAACAGAAAGTTGCTGCCTTCCTTTTGAAGGCAGCAGAACTGCAGGTAGTACTTTTCTTCATTTAATCATGTTATTTTTCTCATTAGTACCTTCAGGCCCAAACAGCTTTAACAAGCAAAACCTCACCCAAACTGAAGCTACATGGACACTCAACTTTCTGGTTAAATTGGAAAAGACAAACTACAGCAGCCAAATGACAAGCTTTTAGCAGGAGCCTAAAATGACGCCTGGATGTTTTTATGTCTTTATTAAGCTTTGAGATGATGCAAGATCTTGTCTTGCTTTTCCTATTGTAGAACTCTATGTGCAAAATTCAAGTCCAAAAAGTGTAGCTCAGCTTATTGCCTTAAAGAGCTGCTAAATATTATTTCATCAGAACAGACCTGTGTTAGTTTATCTTATGGGAATTTGCTAATTATCACAAACAGAGGACTTCCACAGCAATGGGGTCCACGTTTCAGAAGTCAATAATTTTCTTTAAAATTGCCAGCATAAGATAAATCTACCGTTCATTCCAGATGCACTCATCAGGGAGCACTGTGCTAACAAACTAAGCTTCTGCATCCTTTCCCAGCTTTCACTGGAAAATCAGGTCACATTATTTTACTTTGTGCAACTTTACTAACATTTGAGAGACAAAGGGAACATTTTAGATGACCAACCTTCAAGCTGTTTCTGAACTCGCCTGAGCTCCTTCAGGATAGAACTGATTTCCTAGAAACAAAAGTATCAGAACGGAAAATTAAGCAACAAAGTACTCAACTGACAAAGGAATCTAAGTCTTACTCCTTCTGCCTTATCTGATTAAGGAGATTCAAAGTCAGCCCCAGTCTTGCTTATTTAACAGACATGACAAAGACTTTGGTCAGTGCATGGGGAACCCTGCTCTGCATCATGTCACCACGGGCTACACCACCACCCAGTTCACGGCCACAGTGGTTTTTCGATATGAAACGCTGGCCAGGTTAACTGTATAAAGGCTCCTACTTAATATTAAACACATAAAGATATTTGTAAACTCAACTCCTAGGTCAGACAAAGCATCTGGCCACATTTATACTGCTGTAGCACTGAGCTACACAGGTTCTTGCACAATGTTGCTTAGCATTAATCATATTTTCTGGGTCCACTACTGTACCTAAATCCTTACTGGCAACCTCCATCAAGGACAATTAAAGGTCGTGAGAGCATAAACACCACCCTGAGGCTGAATGACCTGAGTGAATTCAGCCTGAGGTGACTTTTTACTGCCCTAATATCAAACTGTTACAGGTGAAGAAAACAAACATTCAAGAGAAACACCTGTCTGAAGCTGTGGCAACCACATGGTAGGTGATCTTTTGGTAAATGTTTCAATGAGGCCTAATGACCCTGAACTTCAGCATTTGTTAAGGAACTGGGTCTTTGAAGATGAATCTCAAACTGACAGGGCAAGAGTTTGGTGAAACACGACAGCTGAAGGAATTCACTTCAAACAGTAACAAAACCCAACAGTTCAACACAAAAATGAACCATACATTTCAGAAAAGGATTTGAGAAGGGCCAGAGATTGATGTTTTGGTTTCTTACAAAGNAAACCCAGCAGTTCAACACACAAAAATGAACCATACATTTCAGAAATGGATTTGAGAAGGGCCAGAGACTGATGTTTTGGTTTCTTACAAATCTTTCATGGATGAAAGCCTTTAGTATTTCCCTTGTTTGCATGGTCTTACCTTGTTTGAGGTCTTCAGAATTGGCACTTCATTTTCTGAATTGATTTTGGCCTCCATCTCCTCCCACGTCCTTTCTGAGTTTTGAAACAGAATCCTGTACCATAAAAAGTAGAGCAGGTCTTAAAATTGCCATCCAAAAGCTTCTTGTTTAAAAGAATTATCACAAGATGTGGCAACAAAAGAGATTAGTGGATTAGGAACCAGACAAAGCCCCTTTCAGCTGATTTAGGAACAATTCAAAATCCTGCTCTAACTGATGTCTTCTGAAGCAACAACAAACTTTGAAAAGATTTCACAAGCTTAGTGATCTGCAGGTTTTTACGAGAGCCTTGGTACCAAGAAGGAAAGAGGAAACAATCCACCAATTTTCTGCTGTATCTTTGCACAGGGAACATTTCAAAGTTAAGGCATCAACAGGCTTTACAAATCCAGCATTACAATTCCAAAGGCCAAACGTATGAGGCAAAGAGATAGCAAATAACCATATTACCCCTGGTCCACTATACACAGAGAGCTTCCTACATCTAGATTCCCTGCATCTTGATAACAAAACTTTCCAAGACAACAATGCAATATCTTTCCCAAGCAGCAAATCAACAAACTCACCAGCAAGTCAGCATTTCAGGCCAGGGAGAAAATGTTACTTACTTCATTTTTTCAGCTAGGTTTTCTGTATTTTCACGTATTGTATGTGATAACTGGGACACTGGGTTCAACATCAGATTGTCGAAGATTACCTAAAATATGAGGACAAATCAGAGAACTTTTAGCAAAATGGCATTTTACAAAACTGGAATTTTTTGTACAGTTAACGATCTTCACTGAAACGTCATCATCTGTGTGGGTGATACCTCAAGTTCAAGGGAGATTAAGATGATGTGCAGCTTTGTTGCAGCACTTCAGCAAAAAGGTTAATACTAACTAATTTAGACTTTATTTTCTAGAGACAGAGAGACAGTTGTCTGCAGTAACATAACTATAGAAGCAGTTGTGAAAGAAAAACACTTAAGACTTTCCAAGCCTCACAGATACCTCCCCTCCAAAAAAAAAAACCCAAACTCAAAAGCCAAGTCATAACACAATAAGCCACACAAGCAGTCTCACTGAAACTAATGTGAAACTAATGTCTAATGTGGTTTACATAAGTTCGAGCCACCTTCACAGCCAGGTATCCCACCATGTTACATTCTGCTTTACTAAAAACAATGAAAAACAAGCCCACCAAACCCCAAATATTCAAGTCCTGTGGCTCAGCAGAAGCCTCCAGCCTTCTGCCAGGAAGAGCCCACATCAGCTGGGGGCACTCTGAACCTGCACCTTTTATCCAGCCTTGGCACCTCTCTCCAGGAGAGTGAGGCATTGCTTCAAATCAGACACAGGATAGGACCAGCACTAGTGGCTCAGCCCAGTCACTCTTCATCTGCCCATCTGAGTCACACTCCACCTCTGGAGCAGTGGAGTGACTGTGCTGGAGCCCAGCTCCCCCCTCCTGCCTGCACTGCCTCCCTGAAGCCTCTGCCCCAGCTCTTCCCTCCAACCAGAGCTGGCAGGCAGAAAGCAAGCAGAAGAGGCAGCCAAGTGCTGCACCAGCAGATTGCTCCTCCTCTCTCTGGCATCCTCACCCCAACACCATCCCCAGCCTCAAGTTCAGGCCAGGCTTCCTCAACCTTTAGCATCATCCCAGTGATTTTCAGGTTACCCTGTACTCTCAGCCCAGAAGAGTTGCATCAAATGGTGTACTTTGGAGGGAGCAGTGCAGAACAAGGGGCTCAGCAGCTGTGACACAGCACTCCAGCCCAGCTGCAGAAACCCCTCCTAAGGTCCAGATTCTGCCACTGCTGCTCCATGGGCAGCTCTAAGCAGGATGCCAATTGCAGAAAAGCAAGGTACCACTAAACTATCAGTGCTGCAGATTGCAAAGTTGAGATCTTTGTGTTTTTTCTTTAAAACAGCAGTCAAATAGCCTAAGCAGGTTCTGACACTGAATGCCTCCTCCTAAACAAGTGACCAAGCCTCAGATTTTATTGGTTTTACACAAGAGAGGAAACTTCCAGTAAGTATTGGCAAGAGGGGTGATTCTGTTCCTCTTTTTTTTTTTCTTTTTTCTTTTTTAAAACATTGTTTCTATACCCACAAGTCAGGGCTCTTGAGCAGTGAGGGAGTTTATTTTGAGTAGCCTCCTTTGGCAGAAAGTACAAGCATACATACTGCAGCTTAAAGCAATGTCATATAGAAAGTAAAGAAAAAGGTGGCCTGCCTCCTCACGGTTTCTTGTCCTTGTTTTTCTTGAGGGATCCTCTTCTCTATTATCGTTCATATTTTGGTCAAAATCCTTCAGTTCCACTGATCCCGGAGGCACTTTCTGGTAGTTCAGACTTGCTTCTGGAATGTGCTGCACCAACTTGGAAATAATGAGTAACAAGTCATTAAAAATTAGTAGGGAAAGGAGGCTCACTGCAGGTATTGCAGATTTTTCAGGCAAGCCCAAGAGGAACACTGAGTCATTTAAGTCTTGTTCAGACAGGTATGGGCTCGTAAGCAAATTACTAGACCCCAATCCTGCAAGTGTCTACCCACTGGAGTCATACCACAAAACTCTGCAGGGCTATTCTGCTTTATAATTTTGAGTCTTGAGCACATATTTGAAAAGTACATCTTTGTCTTTTTTGAATTTAGCTAATATTCAAAAAGGCCCTGTTTTCCCATATTTTGTGTTTTAATATCTCAATGCAACATTAAAGACACACTAAAATTAATCAGAAACCATTTAGTAACACATGAAAGAGATGAAAAAGCAATACAAACCCACTTATAACGCACATAATTAACAGGAAGAACAGAAAAGACAAGACAGCTACTCCTGTTTGATTTACTGACAAAAACTCTAAAACAAGGGGAAGAAAACAGTGACAAGACGGAGATACAAAAATAATGGGATGGAAAGTGCACCTGAGATGGATATGCCAGCCGAAAAGATCTACGAGCAATCTGTGTTAAAACAGAAACAAAGAGGTCAATGCTAGTGAATGACTGTGACAGCAAGTATCAAAGAGAACACGAGGTTTGGGGTTATTTTGGGTTGACATTCCCAAAAGCGCATTCCTGAGGGCCAGCACTCGGTGCCCACCCCCATCATGCACTGAAGCCCAAGGAGGTCCTGGTCACCAACCAGTTCTGCAGAGGTGGTCTCGGGCAGCTCCCCAACTGCTTCAAAATTGGACTGTGCTGAGTGAAATCCAGAGCCCTCCAAGCACAGAGGAAGGGCCAGACTTACAGCCCAGGAGGCTCTTTGGTTGGCAGAGCACACAGCTCTTGTGAGGAAACCATGTGCCATCCAAGGTCCAGGCTCCCCACACTGTACACAGTAGCACTTGGGTTATACACAGGCAGAAGGTATGAGATATTATGGTGCAAGGGGAAAGCAGCCAAAATGTTTAGCTAATAAGCTTCTGTTTTTTAAGCAGAAACAAGAAGTTAGGCTGCTTGCAGCAGTGAAACAGTGTCACAAGGGAATGAGATTTCCACAGGGAACAGTTCTCAGCACAACCAGCTGAAAACATGGTAAGGGCAGCACCTGCTCCACCATCACCAGGAGATTTTTGTACATGACCTGGTCTCTTCTCATGCTTTCTGTTCTGTCACACCTGTAAGCACTTCCTCTTGTCATACCAACACTCACACCAAGTACGTTAAACAACAACTTAATGAACATAATTGGGCTCTTTAGTTTTCCCTGTATCAACTTTAACGAAAAACAACCCAAAGACTTTTACTAAGGGCTAAAATGTGCAGAATTGGTGGGTGATTTGGGATGACCCAACTTGACTACATTGGCAGCAGCTGAGCTTTCAGTCTGATGGCTTGACTCTGCAGAAAGCTGGGTCCTGTAAAACCTACACACCCACAAGCCAAGGCTTCACAAACAACCCATAGCGTTGGTAAACAGGAATCATTAAGGTTTCACCCTTGCTGAACTCTTTTTTTTTGTTTTGTTTTGTTCTGCTTGGGGTTGTTTGGTTTTTTTGATTAATTTGTAGTAGTATTCAGCTCTGTATGCCAAGAATCTAGGTTGTTATAAACTATACAGCTGAGGCTACAAAAACAAACAAGAACACCCCAAACATGCAAAACCAAAAACCTCCCTGGCAAACATCCAAGCCAACACTGGACCTGAAAAGACAGAATATGAAGAATAAAGTTTAAATCTAAGGCTCCACCTTAACTTTCAAGAGGACACTCGTGATTTTAATCTTTAACCAAGCTTCTTAATCAAAGCAATTTAAAAAGCAGGTCATTTGAGGCTGAGAAATGCTGTGCATGGTCTGAAGTGAAGCTTCTCATGCAGCATTAAACAGTCAAAAGTGATTCCAGTATTAGTGCTTATTTTTCCTGCATTTCCCCCCTCTTTATTGGAATAGCTATAAATATTTAGTAGTAGAACATCAAAAGCTAGCAGAATGGCATACAGCACTGTGTGAGCCAGAGCACAATAAGAGATAGTCACACACAGCAAACTTTTCTTATTCACATACTTCCTTTTATCAGATGTTTCCAATACATTACTGTTATAACCATAGTAGCTAGTTCTCTTCACCATGTCCTTTCACAGAATATTTAATATAAAGCTATTTAATAAAAACTCACAAAATTCACAGTGTTTCGCATCACACACACTGATCCGCAGATATTTCCTAACAACTTCCCTGCATTAAGCCAAAATAATCATTTTAGCACAGATTCAGGAGCACTTAGACTGTGGGAAGCAGGTCTGCTGATTTTGGTCTAGTTCCAAAGATGAGAAGTCTGTTTATTAAACCCACATCAGTTTATATTGCTCCCATTCATAACATGACCCCCAAGCTGCACCACTCAGGATCCCAAGCTATTCAGGAATCCAGCTCCAAATCTCAGCATTGCCAGCAGAAAGTTGTACTTATTTAACCTGTTCCTGGCTATCTCTGACATAAGGCAGCAAAACTTACACACTGGGGCATTTTGGGTGTAACTCAAATGGCCTCCCAGCTGCTGATCCTGCTGAAATCATGGTGCAATCCAACCCTCTTTGGAGTGAGTCTCATTAGAAGCCCTTAAACTGTTTATAGCCACTGCTGCCTGAACACACCAAAGGTTGTGGCTCCTGATCTGCCTTTGAAGGCTCCCACCAGCACTGCTTTGTCTTTTACATCACTGTAAGATCTCAAAAACTGCTGTAGCAGTGGGTACTACTGGGAGTATTCCCTACAGCACAACACAGCCCTACATCTGCTCTCTTCACCATTGTGAGGGACTGACTGGCATGTCCCACACAGCAGCACTGCAAAGCCACTGAGGGAACCCTCAATTCACCCAGATCCAAGCAATCCTGGATTTGTGATTCTGCCATTCAGCATCACAACCACGCACTTTGTAGCCCATCATTTTGCACAAAGCAGAAACACTATGTTTTGCAGGTGTCTTTCTCTAGCAGCTGGGGACACATCCTTGTGCCTGAGCTGACTTATGGTTGTACCCTTCAGTGGTACTTGACAAAAAAAGTAGGTACACTGCTTTTCCTTCCCTGCTTTTCTGGAAGCAAGCGGGTGCTGAGCAAAATGTTTCATTTGCAAGTCAGGAGCAAGGCAGATTTACTGCTTTCACCTTTACTGCTCGAAAAGAATAATACAAAAGGCAGTTTTGCAGGTGTGGCGCTCACAAGGAAACAAAGCAATATAACTTTATCTCAGAGCCTGACGTTATTGCGAAACATTCGTGCACTGTGGCTCCAGAAGGCCCCAGGAAAAACTCCTCCCTGAGCAGGTTGCAGCTGACCTTGGTTTAGCACAACCACAGCCACACTCGCCTGATCTGGGTATCTCCTTAAACTTCTGCTTTGCATATTCAGTGACGATCACAGAACAGTCACAGGGCCACCAAGGACTCTCTTGGCAGAGTAACAGGTTTGCTCTTGAGCTTTGAGCCCTGCTTAGGATGGGGGTCTGCAAACCTCACAAGAGAGGGCCTGAACAACAGAGAGCTGTGTATTTTTTTAAGCGTGGATTTAAACACTGCATTTCGCAATTTTGCTTTAGCTTTGCTTTAGCTGGACCCCTGGTGACCTGGCAGCCGAATGTGAGCTGAGCTGGTCCCTGCACTGCAGCACTGGTGAACCAAATTAAGAAATTGCCTCTCTACTCCCCAGCCCAGTGCAGACAAACTGTGCTACACAATTTGCGAGGAAGCCACAGCTTCACTGAAGAGCTGGTGGACAGCACTTCCCAAGCTACTGCCCAACTCCCTGGCTGGAGAGCGGAGTCCCTGCCCTCACCCACCAGTACACAGATGGAAGGAAGGGATCTGAACAACACCTGCACAGTATTTCAACAGTCCTGGCAGAAAGGACACAGCAGAGGTACAAAACACACAGCTGACACGGAGTGTGCATCCAGAGCATGTGATCAGTGCCTTGTCTGAAACAAAGAGGAAGGCTCTGGCTCCCTGCACAGCAGCACAACACATGCCCTCCATCCTGCTCCTCAGATGCAAATTTCAGGGACCAAATCTGACCTGAAGCCTTGACAGCCTTAGAAAACAATATGATTCCCACCCCTTGCAAGGCTGGCTGTGGCACAGAGGACAAAATAAAGAGGACCCTAAACAGGCTGCAGTCAGCCTTTTGCTTGGTGTTTTTCAGGAAGATGAGAGTTTTTCAGGAGGATGTGTGATGAGGGTTTTTCAATGCTGCAGCAACTGGGGATGCTGTCCTGGTCTCCCACCACAACCTTGCCCCACGTAGGTACTTACTAAAATTCAGAGGCAGAGATTTCTGTCATTTGGGATCTTACCTCTTCTCTTGCCGATATGGTGGAAGCAGGAGTGTTGGGCACAGAGCTGAGGGAGGTGCTTGGTCCCGTCCCCGATGAGCTCTGTGAGTCCCCATCTCCAGCAACATCGTGAATCTCTCGAGCCAGGATGGCCACATCCTTCACCAAGGTCTGGCTGAGCCTAAAGCACAGGCAGTGAAGCAGAACCATTAGGACATGTGATGCAACACGATACAAATTCGTAAAATATAAAAAGAGGAGCCACAAAAGGTTTGTGGGAATGATGACCTCTGCAGAGGCTAGGGAAAGTAGGGCATTTTGGGGTGCCTTGGCAGGGTGCTGAGAAACACTCTGTCTGTATATAAAATAAATCAGCTCCTCTCCTGAACCCAGCTTCAAAGTAGAGATTTGATATAAAGCAAATTCTAGTGACTACACCCCACCAGAAAGTACTGGAGACAATCCATAAAGAAGTTTTATATTATTGCTCTCCCTCACCCATCCACTCTACTGCCTTCTTTTTCTTCCTTTTTAAAATTGTTTTTTTAAATACAATACAGTTAATTTTTCTTCTTGGGAGTTCTTTTTTTTCTTTTTCCATTAATAAATTTTTTCCATACAGTGGAAAAAAACTTTTTTGTTTTTTACTTAAAGAATAAAAGCTCAAATTTGCTTTTCTTCTTCCTTGTGATTTATAGACTGAAAATCACAATATGCCTCCACATTCTCCTGAAGAGCTGAGGGATTACCAGGGTAAGCACAACATACCTTAGAGGGATCTGCTTTTCAGAAACCAAGTCTTGGAACTTCAAGCCCCTTGACAGGTGTCCAATTAACACTCAGTAATGGTAACAATTTGCTCTACCTGCTCTAGATCTCAAAAACAGTTTCTAAGTCTCTGGACTGTTGATAGCAGAGCTTTTAAAAAACCCTTCAGACCAGAAGCAGCTCTTGTGGTAATTTTAAAGGAAAACTTTCAAGAGAAAAAAATATTCTTGCAGCTAGTCAGCTTTATCTGAAAGATACTTTCTTCTTCAAATTAAAAAAAAAACAACAAACCTTATCACAGAATCAACAGAATATTCTGAGCTGGAAAGGCCCCACAAGGAAAACAAGCAACGTGATAAAACTGTCAGTTAATCAAAACATTTCCTTGGAAAGAAAATGCATAACTGAACTAATAAAAACCAGTTTGAGCTTCCTGCTAAGGTCCCCCCCCATCTGTGCTGGTGTGGATAGACCTGTCATGGAACACTTCCATTATGTGATTCACTTACTGTAAACAAGTGGCATTTTCCCTTTTAACTCTCTCTGACTCCTCCAAACCCCTCCCAGTTAATTCGGGAGCAGCAAGGGAAATCAGAACTGCAATTACCAAGCAGACTCTGTGACCGAGCTCTGCAACGTGCAGCGCCAGACGAGTCTGACGCAACCATTTATTTATAGCTGCTGCGAGCCGGAGCTCTCCGGCACTGGGAACGCTGGTGGGAGGGAAGCCGGCATCTCCCACACGCACGTTTTGTGCAGCACAGGTAATGCAGCCTGGTTTGAAGGCTGGCACACTTTCTAGCAGCTTGACAGCAACTTTCAGGCAAGAAAAGCCCATTTGAGATCAGCGCAGCAGCGCTGAGGGTGACGTGGAGATGCCGGCCAAGAGCAGACAGAAGACAGCTTCCTCAGTCAAAAGTATTTCAAGTATGGCCAGTACAATGGAAGACCAGTATTTCTGGAAAGCTGGCATAACACAGTTGCATATTAGAGATGTCAAACCTCAAATGCCACTGTTTAAAAAAAGGAATCTATTTGCTTTACTGCTGAGGTCCTCCAGGCAACTGCCGGACCACCAGTACACAGTAAGCCCCGTATCCAGGGACATCAAGCTAAGCAACGACTCATTTATATACAAGGTCTAGACAGATTTGGATTCAGTTGTGCTAAGCAAAGAGGTTTCTGCCCTGCAGCGATTACTTACTGCTCCCTCACCAGCTTCAGGCAAAGCAGCTACAACAGTTTACATATTCAGTCTTTGCTAACCCATTTGACTTCCTCTGCAGAGAATTAGGACAGTTCACACCAACCACACTGTGACCTCCAGCACAAAGCAGAGATAAGCAGGTATAAACAGTTAGATCTTCTGACAGACTTCCCACAGCTTGAACAAGAAACAAACCAAGATACAATGCCCTGCACCTTGGCATTTACTAGAGAGAAGGTACAATCAGCAGATCCCAGCCGAGGCTGCAAAGGTTTATAGAAACCTCCCACATTGAACAAGTTGATGTTCAGATGTACAGGAGATGGGGGCATACAAACAGGAGAGAGCCTCTCCTTCTACCTCCACACCTGGGTTTGGTTTGAACACCAAAGAAAACTCAACCCATTTTCAACACATGGGTCAACACACAAAGCCCCACCTCACCTGGCTATTTCTGCTATCTCTGCTGTTTGTGCCATGAAGTTGTAGGGGTCAGGGTGGTCATCAAAATCTTCATCATCATCTGTTTCTCTGCTGTTGTGCTTCTGCTTGCCCAGCCCAGAGCCACGTATCCTCGGTGTTTGTGTGGCTGTTGAAGTATGGGAGCGTTTGTGTTTAGGGGAGCTGTGATTTGAGCCATATTCCTCCTCCGAAGTAGAAGTGTAATCTGAACCCTGAGGTCTCCGCCTTGATGCTTATAAAAAATGAATTGGTTTCAGACCGAGGACAGTAGTAAAGAGTAACTACAAAAGGGCAAAAAGGTAACACAAAACTAGCCCAAGAGCACAAGGAAAGGAGAGTTTCTGTGCAGATTTTAAGTTTAAACAACACATTCTAAGAACTTATTTCCGAGTTGAGCCCCTGTATGGCTCCCATTCATTATACAAATTTGGAGTGGGAAATGCCAATGGAAAATCAAAATGATTCTGTTAACGACTCTGGTGTAGTAAATTATTACCACAGACTTGGCTTTCCATGCACAGAAGCTCTGTGTATAAGTAGCACACGTTTCAGACTCCTCATAGTCCCACAGAAGTCCTTGTCTAAAGAAAGCCCAATTTTCAAGCCTGAAGACACCTTTCCAATTAGCTGCAAGTACAAGCAGAAGAAGGGGGTTTTGAGTGAAGAGTAGACGATGGTGCTTGGCGTTATTTGCAAGAGTCCACACCCCCGTGTTCACCTCCTGCCTCACAATTTGCCATTAATGACACTCTACAAGAGTGTTCACACAGTCAGGACTGGCTCCAACCCCTGGAGCCAAGTGGAAGCTGCCCACTTATCCCAACTGGTTCTGCAGATCTGTAGACACCCAGGTCCTTCCTTGCATGGGAAGTATCAAGGTGTCCTTATTTGAAAACTGGGCTCCCAGTGCTTGCTGCCTTGCTACACTCTCTACAGATACCGCTTCATTCCATTCTGTCTCTCCCTGGAGAATGAAGACCCCCCAAACACAGAACCAGCAGAGTTTACAACATCTAAAAGCTTCACTGTGTTACCAAGACAGTAACTTTTCAGTAACACTGAAAAGTGCAAGTGAATTAAGCCAACATAATAGATCATACAAGCAAATCCAACAAATTTGGCATATAAAATGCAGGTAGAAACTACAGATAACTGCTGTATAGTGGAAGAAGTATTCCTAGACATTGCTATCTCACCTACAGCTATAAAAATGCCTTGGCTTAGAATTAATATACAGATACACAGAAAAATAAATTTAGTAGAGTTGTATCTTTTTTCTTTTTTTAAATGCAGTTTTAGAATCAAGAGGTCACCCTGTCACTGAACAGCAATTTTAAAATGAAGAGACTGATTTTCCAACCCTGTATGCCAAGGGAAAATCGGAATCAGCTCCCTCACTATCATTTATATTACACTGAGTAAACAAATCATGTACACAGAAGAGCAGGGGAGACAGGCCCTTAGCTTTCAGAACTGGTAACTTGGATTACTCTGATGTTATCTGTGCATTTCACAGAAAGTCACTTCAGCTGGCCCAACAATATACTGGCATTTCTTGTCTCATGGCCAAAGAGTTCATGCTGTTTCTCCGCTAGCAAAATTAACTTTCTCCCACTGGGAGAGTTGGGAACTACTGTGGTTAGCTAAACACTTAAAGAACTCCTGGAATAAATCAGTCACATCTGCCTCCTTACCCCAAGGCTTGACACTTAGCGCTTTCAAGGGTTGTGGTACCATGCTAAAAAGTATCTTGATGGCACAGTGCAATAGTCCAGTTTATCAGCATTTCACTTTTGTTCCAAAGGGAGTTCTAGGTGTTGATTCCCTATATCTACAACAGCATTAGTAAAGGAACATGCATCACACAACAGTAAGCACAGTGAAGCACGAAACACACTAGTGTGTACTTCGAACTTGCACAAGGTCCACAATCCTATCAAGGAATTAGGAGGTTAGTATTTTAAGAGTAACTAATTCAGGGGAAGGATTAGCATCAACTGCTGCAACTACAGACAAGGAAAGGTGTTAGCATGCTGCTACAGAGCTCTGGAAATCAAAAACCAATTCATTTGAATAAAGAACTGGCTAACACTTATCATTTTTCTCTGAATGATTTGAAGTCTGTGGTCCAAATGCAGAGGGAGTGCAAAGAGTGCCTCCTGTTCAGAAAACTCTGACCACATTATTTTGCTTTAAATTTGTTATTGTTTAACAAGAAGTTAATAATAGCATCATCTCAAAAAAGGCAAGAGAAGAGACTGCACATACTCTTTTAGCTTAATCACATTCTGATTTACATGCATATACAAATGTGTAAGAAAAAAATCATTACAATTAAAGGGGAAGCTGGATGCACTAAAACAATCCCAATCAAAACAAGCAGCAAATAACATTTTTAGCATGCAATAAAAATGAATAATGCAAGAAGGATAATTACTTCAGCTCTATGAAAACATATTAAAGGACACATCAAGAACTCCAAGACCCCTTATAAAATCACAGAACTGCTAAAAATAGCATCCCTCTCTTTTTTCCTCAGAAATCCAGCTGAAGGGGTTCTTCCTGTCCCTTGGGCTACCCATCATTCCTAAAAACCTAAGCAAACAGATCTGCTTTGCTGCATCCATGGTAGGTCAAAGACTACAGGTATAGACCTAGAACTTAGACCAAAGTTGTCGGGGACAATTATCATTCTGGAGTTGTCATCTGAATTGGGCCCCCCTCTTAATTAAAGGCTGATTTCAGTATGGGAAATGTTGATATTGCAAGGGTTTGTTGAGTGCTCAGCTACAGGGCAAGATAGACCCCAAACCTCTGCCTCACAAGAAAACAGGACTGCACACCTGCCTTACATATGGCAAAAGTGAGTGAAAATACACAGAAGTGAGAATTTCTTGGGGCAATCAATGTGCAGTGCCCAGCTCCATATTCATATTTACAGGAAGAACAAGGGAACAGCTTTCACAACACAGGGATGTTTATTTCTTGTTCTCCTGTTTCAGATGACTTCAAACCTGTCACCTTGGACATCAGCTGTCACCAACATCATTATAATAGCTCTGCAGGAAGCAAAGCTTGAATCTTAGAAGTTAAAGAAAAACAGGAACAGAACAGAATTCCTTGTAGAATTTCCAGCTGTAGCTCTGGAAAGCTGGAAACAGCTGTTTAACCTGTTTAACAGAAAAATGGACAACATGCCATGGTCAAATGGCAACTGGTTCAAGAAACAAAGTCACTCGAGGTAAAAAAAAAGTAGCTATTTGCAATATCCTCACAGACCCCACCACAGTATCACCTGATTGAGTCTGAGAGATGCTCTGCTGCCTCCAAACCCACAAGAAATCTCAACATCCATGCTGCTCATTAATGCAGACTTTTGTACTTACCAATGCAGCTCCTGTACTACTGAGATGCCAATCCTTGGCAACCATCTGCAGCCTCTTGTCAGAAAGAGGGGAATATGGGAGAAACATAAAGCAAGAGCACTTACTGGATGAGGACGAATACTTGACACTGCTTGAACGGGTCCTGCTGAAAGGCTGCTTGGCAGAGGCAGCAGCTGCTGTTTTCCTCGCCGCGGCTCTGACCTCCGAAACGCCCGTCTTCCGATAAGAATCCGCACTGCGGCCCGAAAACCCCGTCCTCGACTGCGCTGTCTCGGAGTCACTGGGCACCGTAAATGAACCTGCCCGTTTCCTTGGCATGGCGAGGATGTCCAGCCGGGAGAGCTTCTTTGTCTCCGTGGGCTGCTTGGGGCCCTGAGCGGTGGCATCAGGGTTGGAGGCCATTTTCTCAGCATCGACACACTCATTGTCCGAAGCATCTCCCAGCCGCGCGCGGCGCAGCTTCGAGGCCCGTGTGGGCCGCGGGGTGGATAAACTGTTGGAGCGGGTGAGAACCTGCTGGATTTTCTGCACATTGGAGGTCGTTTTGCTCTGGTCCTCCTTGGTGGCCTGAGTGTACGGTTTCCTTCTGGGAACTGGCCGGGTTACCGAGTGTTCTTGGTCAGACACGACCGCGTCAGGGACTGACAAGTAGGGCAAGGTCGAACTTCGCTCGTCATCCGTGAAGTCAAGAGACCCTCGAGTCCCAGCGCTCCGCTTCATCTGGAAACGCTTGGCGGTCTCTGCACGGTTTGATGCCTCTGGTGCTTGAGTTTTCCGCTTCTCCGTCAGCCTGTCCCGAGCGCTGGGCTGCCCACACTGGTCCTGGATGGAAGGTGTGGAGGAAGATTTCTCCTTCTGCAAGCTTGCGACTGCTTTGCGTTTCGGGGCGCTCGTTGGGACATTCTTGCCGCTCACCAAACTGACTGTGCTGGCAGTGTCTACGTCTGAGTCCCCTGACAAGGAGTCCTCCAGCTGACCAGCAGTTTCCGAGGGCTCCAGCTGTTGGCTTTGACTAAGCAATTTGGCTTCCAATGCTGCCAGGGCAGTTTCAGTGTCCTTAAGAAGAAGATGAGTCTCCTGACTAAAGTCCATGCGACTTGACCGAACAGCCTCTAAATCTTTAAGCAGAGGGTGACTTGAAATATGTGGGAGTTTATTTTGAGGAACACCACTGGTTGATTTATCTTTGGTAAAACTTTCCTGTCTAACAAAAGATGCCGTTTCCTTTCCTGATACATTTTCTTGATCTTGAGGAAGACTCTGATGAACGGAAATAACAACTTTTCCAGCTGCATTTATATAAGCGCTAACATCTTTGACCGGTGGCTTTCCAGCAACTGGTGTGCCAGTACACCTGAAGGAAAACTCCTGATCCTTGATGTCTTTGTCTGCTTGAGCATGGGACATGCTCAGGGAGAGCTTGGAGGGAACTCCCACATCATTGCTGTCATCGCCAATGTAGAATGAAGTAGAAACTGGCTCACTCACAGCTCTCACATGTGAGATCCGTGAGGCTCCTGGCTGCCGGCTCTCTGATCTATTGTCTTCCCCCATCTGCTCTGGCATTTTATTGTTCTCTTTACATTTCTTGCCTTTTTCCATGCTGAAGCCATCGTCAGATCTGCTGGCATCACTGAGGCTATCCGGATCCAAGTCTTCTTGGATGAAGAGGCGGCTGCTGGGATCTCCATAGGCTTCCGTGCAGTGGTCCTTCACAATGGTTCTCTTGGTAACCTCAGAATAGGACTCCTGGCAAACCAGGACCGTGGGCGTGGGGCTCTCTGATTTATCGCTGGGTGGGAGTTGGGGAAGAAGGCGCCTTGTTCTTGAGGGCACAGAGTTTTCTGGTTCCCCGGGTTTTGGGGCTACACCACTTTCTGAAGAGGATTAAGTGGACAACAATCAACTATTGTACAACTATGTCCCTTATTTACTTACTTATTTAGGAAGAGCTTGATCGTGCAAAGTACAAGTCTACAAAAGCTGTCCCAAGACACACTTAGAACTAAGCTTTACATAATATGAACATCAACAGGGCCTGGCTGCTCCTTGCTCCCTCAGGCTTATCAGTACAGACAATATACTTAAGTCCTTTGCTGAATCACACTGCTCAACACCTCTCCTCTCTCAAGCTTGGATTTCAGATTCATTCTCCCATAATATACCTCTCAGTACAAGCACATATCTAAGAGGTTAACTGCATAGCTGGTACCTATCTACCATCAATCAGGCCACAGGAATGAGTTGAAAAGCCATCAGACATCAGTGATGCAGTGTTTTAAGCACCATTCTACACAGCATTGCCCATTTGACTAAACAGGTGGCATTCCTCACACTACAAGTTCTCCTACAATCATATCCCACAACAAATTCCCAGGGGAAAGACCCTGTAACATTTAAGAGACTCTGAATTAGAGCTCACTGCCCCGGCATGGGTAGGCTTATCAGCAGGGACACATTTCATAGAAAGAGCATTCCAATTTCTCCCATTCTGCTGGCCAGGACTCTATATCTGACACCACCTTTAAATACCAGGATAACTAGTTATTTGGCTATGGTAATATTTCAAGGACTCCAGGAGTCAGGTTCTCACATGGTGTGAAAACAGTAGCAATGACCTCTGTAACAACAGTTTCTTCTAATCTTTATTGGATCTATCTATAGCTGTTGATGGTAAGAAGGTCATGACAGTACTTCTAAACAAAAGAAGTTGAAAACATTTACAGAAGTGCTTTTCTCCTTTCCTTACACACGAAGAAGACCAACAGGGTCTGTTAACTGTCTTCCCAATTATGATGGGAGTCTGATCTCCTCCCACTCCCCTTCTCCCCTCCATGCATACTTTTCTGTGCTGCTCTCCATGCTTCAAAGCTGCCACTCAACAGCAAACCCCAGAACAGCCTAAATTCTCAACATAGCCAGACACAGGAGAAGCACACCAAAAAAAACCCACAAGTCAGCAACTAACTCAAAGGTAACTTGCAAAGGGTTTTCATCTGGGATCATACACCAGTCTAAAGAATCACAACTCAGGGCCAGTTAACACCCAAAGCCCTTACAATCTTTCTCCTTCTCAGGTGCCCTTCAGTCATATCAAAGTAACATTTAAGAACCTCTTGGATGACTCCTAAATGCAAACCAGAGGCTCTCTCTGTCTTCAATCCATTGGGAACAATTCACTCTGTCCTTTCCATCCCCCACCACACCATCTAAAACAAAAAATAAGCCACAGCCAGATGCACAGAAGCCCTTAATTTCTGCTTTTTGCATTATCCTGGCTTAGGTTCAGCTTCCTTCAAACAGCAATTCTGGATGAGACTTACCTGCACTTCCATCACCCTGCCCAGAGACAGATCCAGGCTCAGAGTAACTGTCCGCAAGGCTCGCCCACCTGGACACCCACTTCTGACTCCCTTGAGATGCTGCAGACATCTACAACAAGGTGGGGAAGACGATGTCAGAAAGAGGGTTTGTAAACAAAATTCTAGCCACAGAACCCTCTCCTCTCATACACATATCACTCGGTCTGCTCAAAATGGAAATCAAGCTACACGTCACATTTACATCCAGACAGAAAACCCATCTACACCTCCACCATCCCAGCAAATCCACCTGGACTGCCCATACCTGTGTTTCAGCCTGGGACCCACTCATAGCTTTTGAGGAAAATGCCTGAAGCAAGGGTGACTTCTGATTAGTGCCATTTTCACTGATTAGATGCTGATGAGAACCAGAGTCGTCTTTTTCACCTTTAATTACTGGTCTAAAGGCTGAAGAGATTCTGGAAAATTCAGGTGATTCAAGAACGCCAAAAACCTGAAAAGGTGTTTGCATGGGAAAGATTAAACCAAGAAAACTGAAAAATATTACCCCAAAATCCAAATCCATGAAACACTAGTCACACACAATCTGTGATCCCAAAGGGCCAGAAACACTTGCCAACGCTTCCATACCAACTAAGTAAATCACTGTCTTCCATACTCCACAGTAGCAGCTTTAAATGCACTTATTCACAGAACTCCATTCATACCCACTTTTCCTCTCCCCTTCATCATTTAGGTGTGTTGCCTTTAACAGTAGCAACTTTCACTGAAAAGGAGTCCCTTTTCATCCCTGAGAAATTTGGGATAAGTGTCAGCAAAGCTATTTACCACCTCATTTGTGGAAAATCAGAAATTAAAAATAGGAAAGCTCCAACCCCAGGGTCTTTCATAGACTGTAGCAGCAAGTGGGCTGAGCAAAGCAGCCTTGCACTGCCACATGAGGACCTGGGAAAGGATACACCTCTGAGATGAGTGAGTGTTTGAGCCGCTTGGATAGATTCCCTCTGGAGATAAGCAGGCCTTCCCAAGGGGGTGAACAAGACCTATGCCTTAGAAGGGCTTGTTTCTTTTCCCAGACTTCAAAAAGTTCAGAGGAAGATAACACCATGGAGACTGCTTTGGCCGGGCAGAGATTGCCACAAAGGTCTCCAGTCTCACCTCTGTTAAAAATGTGTGTGGGCAGTGGTGGGGGGATAAAAAGCAGAGACACCTCAGAACCTAAGCAAGTCTAGAACTCATATTTTCCATCTTCCTGGACAGAAACTCTTGAGGTGCAGCTATCAACTGCACCAAGTCTGTGGTACAGATCAGAAGTGAGTGCCACAGGACCGGAATTTGGCAAGTTTGCCTGCCCAAGTCACATGGCTGCCAAGACTACTCCCCAGAAATATTTGTATTTTTGTGGCATTTTTCCAACCAGAACAATTAGTCATCTAATGTCAGGACTAGGACCTTGCTGTGGCTTTAAATACCCTGCCCTGAGAGCTTCCGATCACATTTCAAACAAGATGTAAGGACCAAATGCAATAAACAAAAGAGGGAAGCTAGATCCAGGCTCACAGAACACTGTATACAAAGCTCTAAAACCAGGTTCAATTGAGGCTTGCTTTAAACCTCACCATCCTCCTGACTACACTTCACTAAATCTTCATAGCAACTTGCCAGTTTTGTTTTCATAACAGACCGCAGATGAAAGTTAAACCTGAAAATCAGCCAAACTTTGGTTTGCCCTGTGGTTGCTTAGTTGGGTAGGTTGTTTTTAAGCTTCTTCCTCATCTCTGGGGTTTTGTTTTTAGGCTATCCTTCACTCTGCAAAATCCAAACATGTATAGATCCATCTAGGATTGCCTCTGCCCTAGATCACACCCTTTTCTGGGTGTGAGCTGCCGCTCACCCTGCCAGCAAGCACTGCCTTTCTAACCAGGCACAGCCAAGTACAGAAACACCTATCACTAAGGTTTATGAAGGATGAAGAGTACCAGCCCTTGGCATTTCCTTTGGCCTACCACAGGATGCTCCCACCTTCCTAACAGTGGGCAGGAGGTGATGCAACATCAAGGCAGAGGCTTGGGAGCAGTCCTAGAGAGCAGAGCTGCTCCCAGCCAAAGCTGTCAGCAGGATCAGCCTGATCTTCATTCAGGTGTTGCCTTTCCTCTAAACAGATGGCAAGCCCACTCTTTCACTTTTGCATCCAAATGCCACTCTGGAAGCAAAGGCAGCTCTTTGCTGTTGGTTTATCTTGCCTTCTTTTACTCTGTGGATTTTTTTCCCTTTGTTTGCAATTTTGTTGTTTTAATGGGATTTTTTTAAGAAGGTCAGCCTCACAGTTTGTTGGGGCCTATCCTTAACACAGGCTATCCAGGATGATTTTCTACCTATTTATAACCAGAACCCCCTGCCACACCCAATTGCATCCCTTCATGGCAACAGCTAATTTAGGCCCCCAGCACAAGGCTTGGCAGCCCAAGCCTTCAGCCCTCAGCTCACTGGTCAAGCACAAAAAAGCAGCATTTACCTGATCTATCATTTTTCGCGCTTCCTCCACCTCTTTATCCTGCGACTCTGTCTCAATGGTGTATGTGCCTGTTTCGCTTATACTGTCTTCCTCATCATTCCTCCTGCCCTGGGCAGACTTCACCTCCGGAGGTGGGGCAGAGGCAGACTCCGGTTCTGATGATATAACCACACGTGGAGCCACTGGCATGGGCAGAGGGGCTGGTTTCTCAGCACTTGGCTTCCCAGACTGAGCAGTCTCACGCAAGTACTCGGCCATAAAATCCTGAGCCATTTTAGACTTCCTCCCAACGCTCCCGTAAGTTTTGGCTGATGTTCTGGAAGCAGAGGAGGATGAAGAGTTGATCCGATCCTCCGTCTTCTCCCTCTTGAAGGAGCTAGCTCTTTGGGTCCCGCAGGAGCTGTTGTTGGGTTTGCCCGCCTGGGCTGTGAGGTGGGATGGCGGCACTGAATTTCCCGCCTTCTCCGCCGGCAACGCATTCTTGCGCTTTTCAACCTTGGTCTTCATCCCCGGGTCGGTGTCGCTCTGGGAGGAGTGAGCGCTGTGCGTGAAGGACTGTGACCGCTTCTTCCGCGGTGTGTCCTCGAAGAACTCAATGACGAAGGCCTGCTTGTTGTGCAGCATCTCGTGGGGATCTCGCCTCATCTGGCGCTGCAGCCGGGTTTGCTCCGTCGGGCGTTCGCTGCCCGCTGGCATCTCCTTCTCCGCCTTGGGCGCCACAGGGTCTTCAGAGTCGCTCTGCGTCCCGTCCTCGTGCCTATTGCCTGGAAACAAGGCATGCAGATTTGGCTTTCATATTCTCAGTTGCTGCGGCCCTCTCATTGCCTCCCAGTTTAAATTTATCATACCAGTTAAAAGAAAAGCATCCTATAGGATTAAACAACTCCAAAGGCATCTGTGTGGCACAGGGATTGTATCCCAACAGAAGAAATAAAAGAGAAGGCGGTTTTCTCCTGACCCCACTTTTTACCACTCATTGACTATCATTTATTTATTTAAAAACAATTCAAGAAGTAATTTCAGCCTCATGAGTTTCTGATTTTGTAACACTGGTTAGTTTAGATACCTATGTTTTGTTTCTTTCTTTTTCAATTTAAATAAAAACGATGACATTATTTTGCCGTTCCGCCCAATTACTGTAGTCTAAGATCACCTCATTAGGTTTCCTCTGTTGCAAAGCAGAAGTATTTCTGCAGGATCAGTAAATAAAACCCTCACAATGTATCCCATGAAAACAAATGCCCATGACAAAAGACCAGATCAGTACATTATAAGCAGATACATCTCTGAGCACTCACGTTACCCTCCTCTACAGAGGGGAAATAAACCAGAGGGTAACTGAAAAGTAAATCTGCAGGATTCTTTACTTTTCCTGGAGATCTAAGAATCACACCATGACACCCCCATGAGTTACACCATCAGCCAAGCAAAGGTTAAATCATTACTTAAGAGTTCACTAAGATTAAACTAAGTTTATAATTATTTTCAGTTACGTTAGCAACAACCATCTTTACAACTGTCCCTACATATCAGTGCCTGCCTGACCCTCAGCATCTTAGCTCAGGACTCTCAGAAAGTAAGTTGAAGTAAAACAGAAACTTAAAATTAAAACAAAAAATTAAAAGTAAAACAAAAAACAAACCTTTTTTTGGAGAAGGAAACGGGTGTGAAGGCACAGAACACGATTCAGTCAACGACCAGGAACCTGTCATCGGGAGAACGGGGAAAGAGGTCTCTGCGCTCTAGACTGTAATATGTAGCAAGATATACTGGCTAAAATACCACGTGTTTGAAAGGAAAACTGCTCAAACCTACTTTGCAAGTTCTCCAGACTCATGGGTGAAGACCATTTATTACATTGAGTTAACTGTGAAAGATTAGAATTTAATGTAAGATCTAACAGACCCAGGAGTCAGTTCTTCTGACTTCTTCAGAGTTTCCTAACACCCTCATGAAGGAAGCCAGCAAACTTTGCATTGTGCCCTCAGGGCTGATAAGCTTCACCCTTGGAAGGGAAAGTTCCTAAATGAAAGGTCTTGACTAAGAACTCTCCTGAATGCAAAATGCTGAGGACACAAGGAAAACATCCACATGCACACAGCTGCCCCAGCAGCACACAGTGCACATCCTCTCAAGCTGCAAAGACCTGACCTGTCTAGCCTTGATACCAGGCTTCACATCCACCACATTGTTCCTGGAAGTGAACAATAGTTACTAATTAGCTCCAATGGTGGGCATCTCTAATACTGAAGACTAAAACCTGGCAGGCACTCAGTGGTGGCCTCCAAGATATCTTCCAAATTAGCCCTCCCAGAAGAACATGTTAGGCAGCTATCGCAGATAAATGACACCCTGTCCTGTGCCAAAGCAGAGGTGGATAAACTCCTCAGGCCACCAACACTGTATGTTTTAATCAAATGTCCAAAGTTTGATTTCTTGATATGCAAATTATGCATTAAATTACCTCAGCTTCTCTTCATGCCTAATGGACTGTAGAGAGGCAAGTGTCATCAGTCTAATACTCCTGTGCATCACTAAGGAAAATCCTGGGATAAGCAACAGCTGCCCAACTCTCCAGTTTTCTCCAAGAGGAAAGAGCAGAACTACTGAAGCACATTTCTATCACGCATTTCTATCCCTGACAATGTCCTCCAGTAAGTCAACATAATCCAATATGACAATAACAAAAAATCCCCAACCCAAACCCCTCTATCATACAAGTCACGGTAGACTGAAAATAAGACCCTAAATAACCAAGCAGGGCACCTCAACACCGTCCCTTTTTGGGAAGAACTAGAAACAAGCATTGGCAACAAAACAGTTCCATATCCATGCCATGCCCAACCCCATGGCTGAATATGAGACCTTTCTGACTGTACAGGGTTTTCAAAAATATATATCTGTAACAGCAAGTTGGAGGTATCATACGTAAAACTCTTCATATTATGAGTCAGGTTTTTTCTAACAACACCCAAGCAAATATTCCTTCAAGGGAAAACAAGGTATTGCTCTCATTTAAGTGGGACCTTGAGCACAAATGGGTCTTCAATATGACTTCATCAGTTAAAGTTGCAATTTAAAACAATAGTTTTTCCACAGGCAAGGCAGTGAGAATGAGGGAATCTATGATCTCCTCCTAGTTGTGCAGTGCATGGTCCAAGAGAGACACCCAAACAAGCCTAAATCTTGTAAAAGATATTCAAAGTTGCATGAAAATCATGAGCCCCACAAGCTGCACTAAGAACTAGGCTCCAAACTACACTTCAGACCTTAGAAAATCCCTGAAGAATTCCTCACAGTGACACACTTAAGAGGACAGAGGTCCACAAAATCTGATGTTTTTGAACAGAGAAGAATTTAAGAGAAGTTTTAAGAGAAGTTTAAGAGAAGAAACCTTCTCCTATAAGCACCATTTCCTCTGTTTGGGATCATGTACATCTCAACTCTATCCGTACTCTCTTTGTCAGGACCTCTTGTCATCTGACCAACTGGCTCTGGTCATTACAGCCATCAGGATGATCACACTTAAGACCCTTCTAGACTAGAGCTAAAAAGAAAAGTCATTCCATCAGCTAGGAGAAGAAAAGAACAAAAGTCACTGAAAAACCAGTGTCTATCAGCCTGCCTGATCACATGGAAATTATTTTAGACATTTAAAAATCAAAACAGTTTTTTTCAACCAGTTACTGCTGAGCTGGCATTCTAGATGTAGAAGTCACATTAGAGTGTCCTCAGGCCAACATCACACAAGACTTCAGGGCCAGGTGAAGAGCTTGCTAGCCAGATTCGAAACATTAACAGTCATTAAAGTAATACTCTTCATCTTGCAAATTTGGAACAGAGATAATAAAGCCCAGTTTTCCTTGAAAGGAGAAGGGTTCTCCTCTTTTATTATGCAGCATTTGCACGGCCAACAGAAAGCTACGTCCACATGACAAGATATTCACTCACCTTTAAGTGTCCTCACATGAACTGGCAGGTCACTCTTGGTACTGTAAACGTCATCTCCTGCAGACTGACGTCTCATCAAGCTTGGGTCATTCTGGACAAGCCAGTCAGCCACTTTGCTCTCTGCTGACATCACTTCTGTGTGAGCTGGTTCCTTACTATACGGTCTTCTCTGTCTGAGTGAAAATTTAGTTACGTGGTCTTTTATCTTTATTTTACCCGGGGTACCATCATCAAATTCAATGGTGAAAGAGGCATGACTCTGTACAACGGGGGCTACCACAGTATCAACATCCTTTGTTGGGATCTCATGGACCTGTGTTTCTGGAGATTTGGATGGCTGCTGAAATTCTTTAGTTGGAATCTCAAAATAACTTGGTTCTCTCCGGAAGGGAAACACAGATTGTTCCTGGGCATCTCGATAAGTAGAAATATTCCCATTCAGTTCCTCTTCATGTTGGGTTATCTCTTTGGATCTCTCTACAAAAGGAGAAAAAAAAGGCAATAAAACCTTAAATTCACAAACATTAGCCGAAATGAAATAAAGAAAAAACCACAAGTTCTGTATTTGATAGCTTTGTACTCTGGCCTCATCACTGAAATCGGTGCTTTGTGGTCTGACCAATAGTTATGTTGACTTTGTTCCTTCTTCCACTGCTCCCAAAAGAGAGAGCTGAGCTTGCTCACACACACAGAGTTCTGTGTTTTGACATAATCTATGTGACTGGCACCATTTTAAGGTTTCTGTACGCCTGGGCTGATATGGAAGGAATATCCTATTTTACTCTGCTGGATTCACTTACACGCACACACACACGCACACACAAAGACTCCCATTCACCTTCCACAGTTCAAAGGGAAAGCTTGAGTGTGGAAAGCTAATCACAGCTATGATTCCGCTGGATCAACACCTAAATCTCTAACATCACTAAGGATAAAACCATATTTTTTTCAGTACTACTCAAACTTCTTGGCTAGAAGGTCATTCATTAATTTTAACCTCTTGGAAGGGCTACTAATCACACCACCTCTGCTGGAGAACAGATACACTGTATGTGCATTGAAATGTAACACTTAACACTTCTTTGTGCAGCAGAGTGCTATGCTTGACAGAAACATGTGTTTACTGCACAAGTTAAAGAAGATGCATCTACCATACATACAGATTCACAAGAAAAGGAGTGGTAAGACTAAATGGTTTCCAAGGATGACGAGGCGAGAAACAGATGCAGCACTGCTATGTAACTAGGCCTCAAAAAAGCTTAGTAAGGCCTTTCCCATCCACACTGAGTTATTCCACAACTGCTGTATCTGATGTTCAAATATTTTAGGGAAAACATTTTAATTCTTCCGTATTCCAGTTTCAGCAGCAGCAACCCACACATCAGAACATGCAAATACAAGCACAAAAAA
>VYXB01010173.1:309628-337580 GCA_013397135.1 Pachyramphus minor | reverse complement strand
AAAAAAAAAAAAAAAAAAAAAAAAAAAAAAAAAGAGTGGTAATTAAAGCCTTGAGATAGGATGGCTTCACAAAAATACCAAAAGCGTGCAGAAATTTTGCGTCCCCCATCTTCTCCCACCCCACATCACCTCCATTACCTGAGTAATGTTCCTCTTGCCTTCTGTCCTCCTTGTTATTTGCATCATCTTCCCCCCACCAGGAGGGCTGCCCATAGAGAGGGGTGCGGTAAGTGTTCGTTTCTAGGAGGAGAATAAGCAAATACTTTGACACAGAAAATATCACTTTACCAGCTTCACAGAAGTCAACCACATGACAAAAAGGGAAAAACAGCAGGGCCAGATGAGACCATGAACCTGTTATACTGCAGTTTTAACAACAGCAAATTATATGTGATAATACATTCAGGCTTTTCTTTTTTTTCCACTCCTTTTTCTTCTTTACATTCTACTGCAAGATGGTGACTTCACCTCCCTTTGTTGTCTTTCATAGCTGTGTTTCCCAAATACTGGCTTTTCTCCCTTTCTAGTCTCATTATTCACAGGAAGTGGAAGATTTTTGGCAGGACAGATTACAAAACACTAACCACAAAACTGACTGCAACTCATCAGCAATTTAGGTGAAAATCAGACTTTTTTCCTCATCTTAATGGGGAAGACTTTAGTTTTGGCCCTTTCTTGCCCCCGCCATGTCCTTGGGTTTTTTGAGGTTAGGGATTTTTTCCACTATTTACCACTCCCACTCTAAGTGACATACATTCCAAAATGGGAAATTCTTGAAGCATTACAAATTTAGGAAAAATGGTGAAACCATCTCCTCATACGTTCATAAAGAAGTACTAAACCCTTGCTCTCTAAAGCTTAAAGTAAACCAAGTGGAATCCAGAGTCACTGCAGGACAGAGTTTTTTTTCTTAGAGAGGCTTCCCCTAGAAGAGCCAGGCTTGCATAATCTTCTCTGCTCAGTGAGCACTCACTGAAAGATCAGGGCTTTCCTGCAACAACTGGTACCCAAAGGAGCCAATCCACTGCCTCTTGTTTTGTATCCCACAAAACAAGACTGCCTTTTGGCAGTGCCTTGCTTGGGCTGCTGCTGTTTATGCAACAGGTAAGAAGAATACACCCCAATTTACCTGTGGTATAGTTAATATTATGGGTTTTTTAATAGTTTAAGAGAGGCAAATAAAGTATCTTTTGTTCTTTCGTCTAGAGGTGATAGAAACACCAGGATAGGTGAGGGGCTGAAGTTAAGCTCTATCTTTGTTAGCTGCTTCTGCCTCCACCCACAACAGCCATCAGCACAGGCTTTACCAGCCACGTCTTAGCCCTGGCTCCGGCTCCAGAGCCATAGCCGGGCTTCTACGGCCAGCTGCTGCTCGGCTTGTGGTTTTCAAACCACACACTGCTCTGTGTAAAGCAGCTCTCAAACAGTCCTGGAATTTTGCATTCCCTGCTTTAATAGGGACATGGCAGAAAGCAGTCATTAGCATAAGGGAAGTCAGGACAGGAAGGGGAATTAAGTTAGTCGAAGAAAAATAGAGAAGCCTGATTTTATGCTGCTGTTTCTAAAGCTACACAGACCCAGCGGCCACTACTTCGGATATTTTTTTCTAGAATCATTCCAGAGATATATAAGCTTATACACTAACAGTCCATAGGAAAAACATTTGCTTTACAGATGCAGCCCACAGGTCCTTTTCAAGAGATCTTCTTCATGTTTCAAAATGAACCATGAAGCCTCCCTTCACACTGAGGATCAAAAGAGGCTGAAGGTATTACTCTACTCTCTGCATAGAGTGCAGGGAAGATAAACCATGTTCCTATTATGTAGGCAGCCTTTGAAAGTTCAAAGGACGAAGAATTTCTCACCATGATAAATTGGAACTTCCAAGCCGTATGTTTCACAACTGAGGATCAGTAAACCACTCATGGGAGAGCGGGGATAAAAAGGAAAAAAACAATTCACAAGGCTGTCCATGAACAGAGGCACTTCAGTGTAAGGTTTGGCTTCTGCTAGACTGAGACCTTCTGTCACACAGCCCAGCAGAAACCTACCACCCTCTCTGTTCATGCCCACTCGACCCCACCCCAACCGTGCAGGATCTGGTCTACCAACATCAGGCACTTCTTTTGGGCACACAATGGATTATCACCCTCTGACTTGCAGTATGGATCTTAGGGTGGATGGCCAAGAGGCAAATTGGGCCAGGAGAAGGAGAAACACTTAAACACAAATCCGTAACAACAGCTGGTTATGTCTGAGGTAATTCGTGCCTAAAGGTCAACGAGGCTCAACAGTAACGGGTTCAACTACCTTATACATGAAATACAAAGACCATCTGCACTTGACTTTTGCACAAGCAGCAAATTCCCCAAGGATGGGTGCTGTAACCACTTGCATCTTGCAAAGAGTTGCCTCACCAAGGCACATCTCTCCGGCACATCCCAGCCCCTCACAGGTTCACAAAGGCACCCCAGTCTAGAAGTTGTCAACGATCTATTCCAAGAAAATTATGTGCCCAAAGGGGTACAACTGCATTAAGAGAGCTCACATCCATCCTGCACAACAGACATCTTCCCAGAAACTGCTCCAAGGTCTGGGTCCCACCTGTGTACTGAACACAGGAGCCTTTGTCCCCCAGGAGCTTTTCTACTACAAGGAAAAGGTAGCCAGGGTAGAAAGTAAGGCTTTTGGTCAGACATTTTCTGTTGATGGGGAATTTGGGGATTGCAACTTCTTCAAAACAAACAAACAAACAAACAAAAAAACCCCACAGGGATTTATAAATAATAATGAGCCAGCTCCTGGGCTGTCTCAAATTTCCCTGAGCCCTAACAGGTCCTTGGAAATTCCCCAAACTTCCCCTCTGGCAAAAGCTAGCACAAAGACAAAACTCCTGGGCATTCAAGCAGCACCTAAAAAGTGTGCATCAGGTTGGCCAAAGTGCACAGATCTGGGTCCACCAGGGTGGGAGACACGAGAGACTCCACTGCACTCACTGCATGGCAGAAGGCTCCTCCTGCCCCACAACACAGAGCTCACGTGGCCCCACCTGAAATGCCTGTTACAGCATCCATGACAAAGCTGCACATTTGTGCGTGTGGGGGATTTCATTCCTTTCCTCTCCCAGCCTCCACAATAAACTGGAACTTCATTTTAAAGCTGCAAAAAGCACAGATGGAAAGCCGAGTAGTCAGTATCTTGCTATTTGGGGGCAGTTTCAATATTTCAAGAGCAATTAATGTCTCCATTGAGCATTCATATTAATTTGTATTTTGAAAAACATTATCAAGTGACACAGACACCATCATTCTTGGCTACTGCTGAAAAGTGTTGTGGTTTAACCCCAGCAGCCAAGCCCCACAGAGCCACTCACTCACTCTCCCCACCAGAAGGACTGGAGAGAGAATTGAAGGGTAAAAGGTACAAAACTCATGGGTTGAGCTAAAGACAGTATAATAGGGAAAACAAAAGCCATGCAACCAAAGCAAAACAGGGAATTAATTCACTGCTTCCCATGGGCAGGCAGGTGTTCAAGCATTTCCAAGAGAGCAGGGCCCTATCACACGAAACACTGACAAACAGCATCACTCCAAATATCCCCGCCTTCCTCCTTATTTCCGTCACTTTATATGCTGAGTATGGTTTCATATGGCCTGGAATATTCCTTTGGTCAGTTTGGGTCACCTGCCCTGGCTGTGTCTCCTCCCAACCTCACAGGCACCCCCAAATTCCTTGCCAGCATGGTCATACAAAAAGCAGAACACGCCTTGGCTCTGTGTGAGCCCTGCTCAGCAATAACAAAAACATCTCTATATTATCAACCCTGTGCTCAGCACAAATCGAAAACATAGCCATACTTGCCACTGGGAAGAAAATTAACTCTACCCCAGCCAAAACCAGCACAAAGAGCTACATGAATTTGCTGCCCTGCTCATGTCAGAAGCTTCTGTCCCTTCTAATTTGCGAGTACAAAGGACCTGACACCTCCCCCTGCTCCAGCTCTAACACAACAATATCGTGGAAAAAGGGGAGGGGGTTAAAAAAGAAGCATGATAGGAAGACAGCTAAAACAGATGGCTGTGACAGAAGTGGGCCAGGGAGCAGCTACACATGCAGTTGTGCCAGGGGGCTTTGCTCTTCACCAGCTGGGATGCATTTTGGGTAGCAACCTCAACCTGGACCTGCAGCACGTCTGCCTGTGTCCTGACACATGCAAACCACCCTGAAACCACCACCTGTCTGCTCTGTTTTAGTGTAAGATGGATGCTCTTGCAAGAGCAGAGAGACTTGTGCCTTGCTCGGGTGAAGCAAGGAGCACCAATGAAAACAAACCGCTCAGTCATTTTAACAACATGAGACTTCCTCCAATTGATGGCAGCTCGTTACCACCTCTCTCCACTCCGTGCCAGGCTGCCCAGATGGTGCCAATTCATTTAGACATATTTCTTGGCTCATCAATTCAGGCAGACAACCACCCGAAAACCATCCTTTTAGATAACTGAATTGAGGTCAGCAAAAGCATTCAGCCAGATAAATACTGAGCTACCAGTGACGGTGTAATACAGGGAAGACCACTGACATACACATGTTCTGCTCCTGGATTTCCATCTTCGGGGCAGTCAGAAGAAAAAATTAAGGCTATTTTAGCGCAGAACAAGGGAGGTCCATTTGTTTAACAGTCTGACAAAAAAGTGGCCTGTTAAATTGATACAGAACTATTGATCAACCTGAAGGAGAGGCACCACAACAAGAGGAAATGAGACATTTCAGTACAAAGGACATGCTAATGGAAAAGTGAATCACACAGAAGAACACAAGGGCAGGACCAATAATACAGCCCAGGTGACAAAAGGGAAAGGAGAGACTGTGTTAATGCTGCTTTCCATCAGTGAATGGGCAGAGGAGCTTTCAAGACAAACATTCAGCTCTCATGACAGAGGGCTCTGATTTCCCTTGAATGTGTACCCTGTGGTGAGGACAGGACTGAGGGGCTGTGCTTTCACCCAGGTCCTCACAAAGCTTCACACCATCAGGGGAGAGAGAGTCAGCAACACCGTATTTCTTTGCTCACAGAAGCACACACGGCTTTGAAGCTGTCTACTGCAAGTCATAACAAAAGCATATGAAATCCAGCTTGCTTTAAGACAAACTGTTTCTGATTCATTATTAATAACAATAATGTCCATCTTCAGAAGATGCAGAGAAGGCTTCTTATGGCAGAGGTCTTGGGGAAAAAACCAGATGATCTAGTTATGACATTTTAAAATTAATTCCTTACATTTATGCTTTTTAACTGCTCTCCAAAATAGAGAATTCAGACTTAGTAGGAATAACCATTCTTTACTGCAGTATTTATTTCATATGTGCATGGCTAATCTAAGCCCCAGTCTTTTGTACCTGCTGTGATCATACACAGATCCCAGGTGCTTTCAAATCAGGCTGATAATCAAATTTATTTGTATCAATTGCATGGTCAAATCTTTAATACAGTGCAGTTACCACCACTACAGCTCAGGCAAAAAGCAGATACACTACCATCACTCCCCTAAATTAAAGGCTAGGGCAGAGCTGTGTGTCTAAATAGCTATTGCCATGATCTCATGGGGAAAGCAGCCAAAGACCATGGAAACCACTTCACAACTAGGCACAACTCCTGCTGCCTCCATCCACACTGCCTGCTGACCTCAGTCCTGGACATCAATAAGATTTCCAAGTCGTTCACTCTGCTGGGAGGACTCCCTAATCACACAGATGCTAACCTGGTGAGCAAGCCCATTTCAGAGATCCTGGGAGAAGCTCAAGTCCTACTCCTGCAATTGGTGATGCCCATTTCAGCTGGACACTGCAAGCAGCCTCCACCCCTGGAAACTCAGGCCTGCAGCAGTTATTCAGAGGTTAGTCATCAGGTTCAGGATTACCTAGTCCCATCAGCCTGCGAGGGCTTTGAAAAAAGCAAAAAATTAAGATCAGCCCAAGGATTAACTATGTGTTGAGAACAGAAAACCACAAACTAGCTTATCTCATCAAGTACCAGGTAGCAACAGATGGGAATAGGGACTGTGACTGTTGAAATCTGCTCAGTTCAAGGCTCTACCTGGCTTCCCGATTGCTTAAGGCTTTAAACGTGAAAGCTGATGGCTATTTTTAGCATAAACTAGCTGAACTGTGGACACTCATCTTCATATCTACATCCAACCCACAGGATTTGCCAAGCTCCTTGCCTCAAACATTTCACGAAGACTGATGATTTTCTCCTTACAGGCAACATACACCCAAAAGCTGCAAGTTCAACAGCACAAAGACTGAACTGGCTGTTTCCCATTCACTCTCCTGGATCTCTTTATCCTCAACCCCTCACCTCCTTCCATTTCTAAGCAGCTCTAATTGTTCGCATTGTTTTGTTAAACCTCTTCTCTGAAAGCTTGCATTCCCTCTGCCTCTTTTCCACTCAGGCCCTGGGAAGCAATCCTTCAAAAGGCTTTTGTCACCCCAGACCTTGCTTTAATTAGCCAATGCAAATTCCTAAATACCTACAGGCTTAGCAAACCAGCTCTTTCCCCAAAGCCTCTTTCTGCTGCCACTGAGCAAACCCACTACTGGTAAGAACACTACATTTTTCTTTCCACTAATCATTTAAAATAGCTGCCACTCCTCCGAGCAGCCAAGGAGAAACCGTGCATGTGTGCAGCTGAAGACAAGGTGAATTAGTCACATGGCAGATGAAAAAGGGACCCACTGATCATTCTGCTCACGTGACAAGAGATGCGGGGCAGAGAGCGAGGGACTGATGGACTGATTTAATGCTCAGGCTCTCTTGCTTATGCAGGCTTCAGTCCAACCCAGCAAAATACTTCCAACAAAAAGTCCTAATTTCCTCCATCGTTCAGTGGGGTTAGCAGCACTTCACAGATTTTTTTTAGATCTGCCCATCAGTCCCACTGCACGTGACACAATTCAGCGCTGGCGCCCAATAAGAACTCACAGCCCTTTTTGCCTTAGACCTGTGGTCTGGGCCCACTAAGGATGACAGAAACTTAATGCAGGTCTGCAAATCACAGGCTAGAGAAATGGGTCACCTTGCTGAAGTCACTTAACATAATGACTTTGAAGGTGGTCCAAATATCAACTGCTTATGCTATGTAGGTTAAAACCAACCAGAGCGTATTTTGGAAGGTGGCAAGAATAAAAATGAGAATGTTCATGGAACCAGGCAGCAGGAAACACACACTGGCAATGCTTTTCAAGAACCTCCTGCCTTTTGAGAGGCAGCTGAAGAACTCTTCCCACAATGGGGTTCACCTCTTCTCACCCTCCACAGTGTCACAGTTAATCAATCACCAATTTCATCCCTGTAACTGCACGCTTGTCAGGCAAAGTCCCAAACACAGTCACACAACACACAGACACAGCTAAAGCAACACAAAAAAAGGTCTTCTGGTGCAAAAAATGGGAGTTGGGCACATGGGTGCATGTGCTTCCACACACAGCTGGAGGCAACCAGGAGACCAGGGAGAAACATTACCCTACTTCAGTACAGTATGTCAGCTTAGAGGGATTTTCCTAAAGACAATACAAGGGAGATTAAGGTCAACTAACCCACTCCAATTAGTTATCATGAAGCCTTAACAGATTTACCCAAAGTTGCACACTTTTCTAGAAAGCTGCCTGCATATCTATCTCTATGTAACCTCACCCAAGATGATCATCTCACTCTTTTACTTGCCCATCTTCTTCCATCCATTCACCTCCCTCATTCTTCCTCCAACAGACCCAGTGGGCAGTCTCTCTGCTAACCCAAAAGCTTTCCAATTACTCTGCCATCCTGGAGCCACAAGACCACCACATCTGTCACCAGTATGATTTAAAACCATATTTGTTCCTCCCATGCACCAGCAAGCTCGATAAGGCCACCAACTGATAACCTGTGCAGAACTGGGGAGAGACCTGTCAGGGCAGTACTCACAGGAGGTAGGAAATTGGGTGAGATGGGTGAGACAAGATTGCTGGGGAGGTCCTGGCACACCATGATAGGGAACAGGGAGGAAGTAAGCTAGTCAAAGGGTCTTTAAAGGAAGGCAGCAGTTGGTAATAAAATGGAGAACAGAAGGAATTTCTCAAATGGAAAAGGTCTGCAGTTGGGGAACAGTGAACCTGAAGCAAACACCTCCCAGTTTGGCAGTCAGTTTCAATCCCACATACTGGCACATTAGGAAGTAGAGCCACTTGAGACCATACAGGGCTTTTTGAAAGAAATGGCTTGTTGCTTCTTTGCCTGCCTGCCAGCACCACGCCACAGCAGCCATACATTTTCTGCTCTGAGTCATCATCTCTGTTCAAACACCAGCTCACGATTAGGATATTAAAAATAGACCAGACATGTGCCAGAGAACTTACCAAACCTGCTCAGCCCACAGGTTTTCCAGAACACACACAGCAACAAGGCACATATGAGCCATCACATCAGCTGATGTTTTTTGGAGGCTGAATCTCCAAAAACCAAGAGTCTGGAGCAATCAAGGGGTTTAGAAAGATGACCCTTCCAGAACTGCTCTCAGATGCAACTCACAACACTCCATTGCCAGAATCATGACCCAGCACAGGGCTCAAGCTGCACTTTGTTCAGAATCTTGATTAACTGGTTCCTGAGCAGGTACCTGTAATTGCTTTCCGCTCTCCTTTCTCCAGCTTTGCTTGCGGGGACTCAGTGTAGACGCCGTGCTCCATGGGCTGCTCCGCCCTCTTCATCACCGTGCCTTTGTAATTCATCTGGAGCTGGCTGGTGTACTTCTCATGCTGCAGAGACACAAGCAACAGTGAACCCCTCTTCCCCACCAACAGATCACTCACAGGAGAATACTGCAGCTCTGTTCTGCAACAAAAATCATGCAGAACAGTAGATGTCACAGAACACCAGAAATGCCAGACAAGAGGCTTTCAAATACCCCATTTGGAAGCCATTAAGCTACAATTCTAGTCCATGAGAAGGTCACTGTGACTTAGCTACGCAAAACAACTAATTCGGAAATCCTTTAAAGAATAATCTGAGAAGAATCAGAACTCAGGGCATTTTCCATTCTGGACTCAAATCCTGAAATCCCCTTTGTTCTTAAAGGAACACTGTAACTTATTTCAGGGTGTTCATCTGCATTATCTCAGTTTTTCAGCAAAGGCAACTGGAATCTATTTTAATTATGTTTCTCCAGACCCTTTCTCCAGCTAGGAAAGTGATTCTGCCTTAAAACAGCTTCCGTATTAACGTAGTAAATGAGCTATTTAGAAGTTGATTTATTACAAGTAAATTAAGGGTGTACTCACCCAGATTACCCCTGAGTAAGTTCAGTGAATCATCTGCCCAATTCTAGCTGCTACATTACGACCTTCTCCAAGTCCTAAACATGGAATCAGGGCTAAGAAGACAGTATCTGCTACTGAGCTATGTGTGGCACTGATACCCCAGTCCCAGAGCTGAATATGACAGCATTCTTTCCTAGAGGGGAGTAACTTTTCTGACTTAGTTAAGAGAATGCTTGAATATTTCTTACCTGCTACTGAACTGTGTTTAAAAAACACCTCACTCATAAGAGGACTGACTACTGAGTAAATAAAAACTGGGAGCTTGAAGGCAAAGATGAGATGATACACATGAATAAATTAAGCAAACTTCAGCCTGATGGAGAAGTGTGATGGAGCTGGTCAAAGGCATCAAGCTCAGAAAAAGACACCTGTGCTCCTCTTCTGGGTAGGAACAAGGTCTGCTGTGCTTCACCCACAAGCTCATATGCTGACTGTTCCTTAATATGTTACAGCTTTAAGAAATCTTTTATTTTGTTGGCAGTCATGAAATCATAAATAACTTCATCTACCTCTTAGCACAGGTTAGCTGAGATAACTGGGAAATGTATCTCTCCTCAAAGGAGGGTTTTATTAAGTCCCGGCCCAAGGAGAGCCTCATACTGTAGAACATTTCACTGCCATCAGGAGTATTTTAATATTTCACTCAGCTTGACCATCACTAGAGTACTTAAACCATTTTTTAAAAAAAAATTCTCCTGCACCCAGCCCCCCTTACCTTTAATGCCTCTTCTGGGACTTTGTGTTGAATTTGTTCCAGGACATACATGTTCGAATGTACAGAACTCGTTAAGGAAACGACAAATTAATTGGATGGACAGAGAAGTGTAGCATTTAGTCACAGAAAGAAAACAGGATCATAAAACCACAGAATCTTAAAACACACAGGGTACTAAAAGTTGCCTGGGCTGCATCCCACCATGGTCTTTGTCTTGCATGGTTTGCAAGAGAGTGTGCAGTCACGTTTCTTGGCCAGACCTGTGCCAGCTGAGGGGCAGCAGACGAGGGGAGCTGGGCAGGAGAAGCCTGGGAGAGCACTAGCAACTCTGTGCAGGACCTAGGGGAGCAACCAGAGCCCTGACTCAACTCATACCTCACTCCTCTCCACCTGGCTGGCAGCTTCAGGCAGATCACTCACAGTCCTGTCCAAGATAGGCCAATCTCACATACTCTGGATAAGGGAGCAGCTCCCTGCCTGAACGCCTGGGACTATGGTGCTCTCTTGCCCTGACAAGGCTTTCAGCCACTGCTATTTTCTAGATGAAAAGTAAATCAGGTCATGGGCTGTTGTGACCTCCTAGGAAGGGAGGCATTCACATGGCTGAGCCCAGGCAATAATCCTCAGAAACACTGTATTACTGTGGAAAAAAAAAAAAAGTAAGCATCTGGAGCGTCATCATGAACAACCCAATCAGCACAGCAGAAATCAAAGGGGAGGAAAAAGGAAAGATGGAAAATGTTAGACTAAAAATAAACCAAGTGATACTGGCCTAGCAGGGAAAACTCTGCACAGTCTGTAAGTGAAACTGTAAATGGAAAAGAGAAATGCTCTCCTGCAACAGAACACAGCTGACTCGGAGACCTCAGGAGATGTTGCCATCCACACCGAGCTGACTGTGGTGCGCACAGGAAGCACTGCTAAAGAGAGTGGCACGGAAGCAGCAAAGAAGAGGAAAACATTGTAACTGCCATAGCAACTACACTGGAGTAGAAACATGACTAAAACCCACGTTCTTTAAATTTCTCCTCTTGAGGGTAATAAATTCTACAATTCATAAGTGCAATCACTCATTTTACATGAATATCCATGTAAGGGCCGCAGGATTAAACACTTCAACTCAGCTGCTCAGAATTGTTTTGTATAAAAAGTTTAAACCTGTATTGCAACCATTAAACCCCATCCACACTACAGGCATTGGCTTATACCTTCCCAGGATTAGAGTTCACAGCAAGTCTTCTGCGAGCTTCCTCACATACAGAGAGACCAGAAGACACATGACCAGCTAAATAAAAAACCCCACATTAGTAAAGTCAAGAAAAACTACAACTGAGGTTGCTTATGGGACTGTAATGGGCTTCGGTGAGGCTCAGCCTCTCCTCACTGCTTCAGCTCTCTGGGCTCCAGCAAAGCTTGGAGTATTTCAAGGGCTACAGCACAGCCAAGCACAAACTGATTATTGTGGGGTCAACAAAAGGCAGAAGAATGTGGCCTTGAGGTCAAGGATGCAGACGAGTCTTCCAGCCAAACATTTCCCACCGACAAATGGTAAAACTTAGTCTCTGCCTCTATTCTCAGAAATGTCTGGACTGTTTTAACTGACATTTCCCCAGAAAAGAAAAAAGAAACCTGGAGAAGACACTTGCTACTTCTAAATTCAGCTTGAGTGGGCAAAGTTTGGCAGATAGGAGCAAATGAAAAAAAGTGAAGAAAGTATTAGATTACATGAAAAGGCAGCAAAAGGAGCCTCTACTTACCACTGGTGCTCTGCAGGCTAAGAAAGGCAACATCTATGCTTATGGCCTGTCAGACAGTCACATCAGGATAAAAAAAGGAAAGGGATGAAGGCAAAGGTGTTTTAGCAGACAACAGCAGGATTTGCGGCTCTGTAAACAAAGCAGTAACTGCAGCCTAGCTTCCCTTGATAGAGGTGAAACTTGCTATTGCTGAAGAGAGATTTACTCTTGCATTTTGTGGCAGAAGCAATTTGCACAGGCAAACTTTAATCAATACAGAGTCAACCTGACCACAAGCCCCACACCCAAGTGTTTAAGGCTGAAGGCCTGAAAATTGTCTGAAAGCAAGCATCTGGGTGAAATGACTAACAAAACCATGCAAGTTGGATGAAAAAGAAGTAGGAAGATGCTAGTTCATACAAAAACATATGAACTGTATCTCCTTCCCAGCTGGTACCAGCTACAGTTGCCACACAAATAAAAAGGAAAAAATGCAACCCCTCCTTAGGAGGAGACTGAAGAGGCATCTCCACAGTGCAGGGCCTGATTCAAAGTCCCATGAAGGCAAAAGGCACCACGAATCTGCTCTGCATCAGGTTCATGGTGGAGAAACGCAAACTTATAATCCATCCAAAGGCTCCAGGAGGCAAAACAAACATCCTTATTCAGTAGTCACCATTAAGCCCTGGTAACTCTTCATGCAGCAAACAACACAAAACCCAAAGACTTGAGTCCCACTCCCTCTTCAGACAGGAAGGATATCATAGCCGAAGCGAATGACATCATTCAGTTTCAAGGTGATGTACTTCTGGTCAGGAATCCTCACATCATTGACGAACGTCTGTGGGAGAGAAGCACAGGAACGGGATTTGACTGAGGGTATCAAGGGGATGGATCTCAGAGGGATGGGACTCCTGGAGGGCACCCATGCCCATCTGCCAATGGCACTGCACACGTTCAGAGTGCACTAGCACAAAGCCTGCCAGGCGAGGAGCTAAGTTCCCTGGAAAAACCAATGCCAGCAAGTAGCTCCCATGGGCAAGTTACAGCACCCCAATTACGCTTCAAAGCAAGGTGCTGTGAAGGGACCTCCAGGGAGATTTACCTTTCCACCAACTGCAAATGCAATTTGAGTCCCCGACTTGAACACGTAAATGAGGTGCCTGAAGTTAAGAACTTCAAATGCTCTCGGCTCTCCTACACCCTTCACAACCAGCAAGAGCAAACGGTGCAACTCATACTCTTAATTACTGAGCTGGGAATCAGCTTTCCGCTGGATGTCAAACAAGACTGGTGTCAGCCCCAAGGCCTGATAATTTAACAAGCAAAGTCTGTCACAGAAGAAGGGGAAAAAAATTTGCAGCACCATCACCATGATATCTGAGGCCACATTGTCCAAGATACCACACTCCTCGCACTAAAAATTCACATACTCCTTTTTCTCATTCTCCAGGCAGTTAATTGAGGCCTAAAGAAAATAACACCCTTATAAAGGTGCAAAATATGTACTTCACGGCTGTGAACAAACATCTTTGATGTCTCTGCTTTCTGAGTGGACCCACTATGAAGCAATTCTCGCAGAACAAGGGAGGATCACATCAAGAAGTCATGGACATCTTTCACAAATAAATCCAAGTACTTTTGTAATAACCTGGCCCAAATAAATAAGAATCTCAGCTGAAGAAGCTCCAGGGTGCTGATGGGGATTAGGCACTGAATTGGGTGGGATTCACGCAGCCTCTCAGACCAGGAGTCCCTGTTGGGTCTTTGTACCTTCAGTACAACTGCAGCTATGGTCTGAGGAATCAAAATCATGCTAGAAAATGAATTTACATGCTTTCATCACTGAGGCACAGTCTCCCTTCTCCCCTTGTCCTTCTGCCTTCTCCCTTCAGCCAAGTCAAACATGCATGAGCAGACCTGTTATTAACCACAGAGGAAAAATAAATGCTTGAGCAGGAAACTAGAACCTCAGTAGACAACAGCCCCCAGCTTCCTGGCAATTTACAGAAGAGTTGGGAAACAGGCCTGTAATTTCAGAATAAAAAACACTGAAGCTAGTTAAAAGGCATGGAATTCCAATTTACATGCAAGTTTTAATATTTAAAAAACCCACAAGTCACATCTGAAACATGAATAATTATTTGCTGAATTTTCTGCAAAACAAAAGTCTGCAGGAAAACCCATTTTGATAGTTACCTATTTGTCCATGGTTACTTCAGATAAAATAACTCAAGGAAAATGTTTATTGAAGATAGAAATATTACCTTCAAAACCAAAAAGCTCCGAATAGAAACTAAAGAATCACCTGAACATTATAACAAAAGCAATACATTTTGACAATTAATATGAACCAGATTATCCAGCAAAGCCATATAATACATTGTTGACAACTCAAAGTTAAATACAAAATAAAATTCTGAAAATGGATTTAAAATCAAAAAAAGTCCTCAAAAGTGATTTCTTTAGTTTCAGGGGAGAAAACAAGTTTTTAATGATAATTTTTAAATCAGGACATATATTTTTTTCATGCAAAGTAAATTTGGTTTGATCACAGTCTTCTTCAACAGAAATGTGTTTCATCAGCTGCAGAAGACAGACACTGCTGTAACTCCTTTTACTTCACTCCCCCTCTGAGCACAAGTCTATTATTAAAATGTTGTAAATTCATATGCTTTCGCATGTGAAGAATTAGTGGTACAAGTCTTCTCTCTCTCGTAAACACCACTTTTAGCTGCTATTTTGCCACTATGAGTTAAATACCACAGGTTTTGAACCAGGGGCCCAGCTAGAGCCCAGACCAGTTACTGGAAATATTCCCATTTCAGCAGGGCTCTGTGCCTTCAGCTATCAGGCTGAGAAGGATTAACACTCATCCGTGCTGTGTTCAGATGCCAGAAGAGGCAGAGCAGTTGAGGGCTGCTTTTGCCACTGTTTTTGTACAAGTTTCTGGGCTCCTCTTGTGGTTTCGTGGTTGTGATGGTGGAGGGCTTCTGTTTCTAAGTCCAAAACAATGACTGCAGTAAAACCCCCACTGGGAAGACAATTATGTGAATAGAGCTTAGACCTGCTCCAGCAGAGGAATAGCTCCACTGGTATGAAGAAACTGCCAAAACAGAGGCATGATATGACACTAGGACAGTTTAAACTGCAATGGTGCATTTAAGCATCACAGAATTCAGGTGGGCAAACAAAGCCATCACTGAGCTGCCTGCAGAACACCACTGCATCAGTGAGGACCAGAGCAAGGCTTAAGATGGAGGTGGGCTCAGTTCCCTGTTCTGGGCTCACATTATCCCTTGGTCTTCACACAAACCAGGTACAAGGCAGGCAAAAGAGAAAAATAGTAGTTTCTTTCCAAAGAAATTAAATTCTCATCATCCCATAAATCACTCCATGTACTGACAAATGACTTGCCAGAAGGTCACCCTGCTCATGCTGAACAGCTGCTCCAGAATCACCACCAGTTTAAAGTTAACATCCCCAACGTGAAACTGAATTTATTTCGTCCTCTTTTGCAAGGGGCTTTATGATTTTGTGATCCCTGAAGCATTCTGCAAGGACACTGGGAGAAAGAAATACAATATTCACCACGACGAGACGCCACGTGACCTCCTGCAAATAATTATGTATGTTTAGCTTAACTCGTGCCAACAGCTGCAGTGACCCAAAAGGGCCTGACAGCAGAATTTAGAGAGCACAGGAGCACTTGCAGACTCAGCACACCCCGAGCCCGCCTCCACCAGCCAGGAGGTTTGATACTTACGCCATTTAAGCTCCCGAGATCCTTCACCCAGTGCTCATCCTTCTCCTTGTCGTAGTTGATCACGGCGTGCTGCTTATCGACACTGCGGGACTGCCAATGGAAGCACAGTGAGCGTGAGACCGGTCAGGCATAAGAGACACTGTTAATCAAAGCAACATTTAGACATTAAACTCACTTGATACAGGGTAGGGGGAGAGAGGGGGAAAGCAGGAAGGACTAAATATTATTTAATACTGTAAATAATTGAAGGATAAGCAGTAAACGCTTCCACGGTTGTTTAAACAGTTCACTGAAGACAATGCACTATTTGCATGGAGAGGGGGGGAAAAAAAATAAAATAAAAAAAATCACTGAAGGCTGTTAAGACTATGCCATAATTTCAATAAATTATATCAATACACACTGAATAAAACCAGTCAAACTGAAAGCCTGGGGGGCAGGATCTCAGCCAGTGCAAAGTAGAAGAGCTACATTTTTCAACTGCTGAAGCCAGCAGCCTAATCACTGGGGATGCTCCTATTTGGTATCAGTTCTTCCTCTTTTTCAAAGAGAAAAAAATTGTTTTTTAAATTACAAACCAAACTCGTTCCCAACAATGCATACTGTTCCCAGGATTATGTCCTGGAGTTGATTTAAATTCTAGGATGTGTTCCAAGTTGGAGAGAGGTTAGTAGACCTGGAATGAGAAAGAAAGTAATGCCAGGAAAATTCAAATTTTCCTAGGTTTGAGAACACTGAACTTGACAGTGATCTGGTGCCACTGGCTTTGCCACAATGCACAAGTATCACATGCATCTTATCATCAAAACAGAGTATGACACTTCAGCAAGAATCGTGCCAGACTTCTGAGGAAGAAGTGTAAGAACAAGATCTACAAATGATTTTGAAATATGGTCTGTTAGAGCTATAAAGACACCAGACTGTCTGTATTTAGACCTACTGCCTCTTGTAACTTCAATTCTTGCTGCAGTTGACCTCAGCAAGACACTGGAACTGGTCGCTCCACCAGCACGCACACAGCACTGAGACCTCCCTGATATCCCTGGCCAGAGGAAGGGAGGGCATGCTACCAGAGCAGGGAGACAAGCCAGGCCCCAAGTCAGCTAATCCTAATCTTCCTGGGCATCAACAAACAAGTTCTTGGTGAAAAGTCCTTCCCTTTTCCCAAGTATAAACATGCTGGTTTCCACAGCACCGCTCTCAGCAGGCCATTATCTGCTTCCCTGCAAGCATGCAGAGGCAAAGATTGTTTCAGGGCATTCCTGGTGAAAACACAAGAGGCTTTTTTCAGACAAACTGCTGCTATTTGCAGGAATTTCTTCTGGCCCTGCCAATATCAAGCACATTGGTATACTGCAACAGCTGACAAATGGCACCTCTTTCCCCTGCAGAGCCCACATCAGCCCAGGAGACGTGTCCTCCAGAATATCCCTGAAGTACCAAAATGAAGCAAGCACATACCTGGCCAGAAGATTGCCCTTCCACCTTGCAATGTCCCTCACACCCTTTGTGACACACCACTCCAAGCAATGGCAGTGAGGAGAGGGGCAGGTTGACTCCATGCCTCCAGCTCCCTCTCAGACACAGTTATCCATATACACTGTTGAACTTACAGGGCAGCACTTCATGGTTTGCTCTCCAGCTGGTGCTGCTCAGACATCAATCACCCCTCAAAGACACCAATAAGAACTCGTGGGACAAGCAGAGACAAGGTGGTTGGGAACATACCACCTATGTTTCCTGCCTTGCTCAGCACTAAACATGGGAATCAATGCACAGCAACATCCTCCCAGGAGGGGCACACCCAAATCCCTCACTCACATGCCATCTTCACACCTGGTGTCTGACCTCTGACCTCAAGGCTGGGCAGGTCTTAAGCATTTGCAGTGTGAAACTGCTGTTTCTCTGTTACTACTCACATCTGATGCAGCCCCTGAGTCCATTTTGCAATCGCCCAGGTGGCTACGGCAGGGTGTGCAGTGTAAGGTAAGGATGGTCCTGGTAAGGATAGTTGAGGGATGCTGCCAGGCTGTCACAGCCTCAGATACCACAGCAGCTGATGCTACACAAGCCAGGGTTGTTCATGACCTGCCACATGGTCCCTCCCACCCTTTGGGGGGATGTGAGCCCAGGGTCCGTCCCCACAACAATCTGGCTGTGTGGGCACTGCACCTGGGCTGGGGCTCCTACAGGGCTCACCATAGCTCTCCTACAAAGCAGAGGGTAAAGACCATCCCTCTCCCCATCCATGGGCATTTAAGTGCTATGCTTCATCCTGCTGGACTCAGAGACAACTGAGCGCAGGGCCTGCACAGATGTGGTCCTCCCTGGTCCCTCTGCTACCCAAAATTGTTGACATCGCTGTTCCCAATGAGATGTGAGGGAGCATTGATTAACTGGTGCAGCAATGTTTGCTTTAGCTTTTTACAGCATGTCATAGAGACTCATTTAAAGATTAACAGACTTTAAAGGCAGAACAAACCCTCTAGTCCCCCTCCAAGTACAGAAATGCTTCCACCCCAAAAAGTTAACCCAGAAAAACAATTGGGGTAGATTTCATTTGGTATCTGATTTTAAATGAATCCACAGGTCATTTAAAAAAGGGTTTATTTCTGGGAACCAGCTGTCTCTCAAAAATTCTCTTTGACCTGCATCTGACCCTGATGTAGGTCAGCACAGCCTTTGGTCTTTTGTGTTTTACAACAGCTGACTACAGCCACTCAGGGGTCCCAAATCAGATGAGGGTCATCTCAGGGGAGCAGACATGTATTCCAGTAACATGATATTCCCCTACATAAACGTAGGAAGAGATCACCAAAGGAACCAATTTATGCCAAAACTTCCTGTTTTCCAAGGAAGTTTCAGCTGTGTTCAAGAAAGCCTAGAGGAAAAGGAGTAAAAACAATATGCAAAATCTGACCCACAGTCTTCATACAACCTCTCAGCATCTCTTTAAAGAGTGCATCAGGAACGCAGCAAACTGTTACCCAGATTGCACTTCTGTGAAATTTCATGCTTTTGTAGAGAAGAGAGGAATTTTCTTAGTTTTGTGAAACCAGCAAACATCACAGGAACTGGCAGCAGGAGTTCCTAAGGGCCTGTCTCCAAGGAAACTCAACTTAAAATAACTAAATTCACACCTTATTTATTTTGATGCAGACTTGCCAAAGGTCACTCTTACTTGAGAAGCCAGGTGTGGTTTATTTCAACATCAGTCACATTTAACATAAACTGCTCTTGTGTGCAGTGACAGCAGAAACCCGGCGGCTGATGGTGCCTTTGCTCTCAGAGAGAGGAGCAAACTGTCTCAATCCTACTTCCCAAGAAGAGACTAACCAGTTCCCAGACTGGTAACAGCTGAGAGCCTGAGAACAGTACTGTAGAAGTCACGTCGGCCCAGCAGGCCAGTGGTTTCTAATGTGTGACCCACTGAATCACAGAAAGTGATTTAGGAAACCTGAGTCAACACGTTACAGAGCTGCCCATGGGTGCAGAGCTCCCAACTGTCTCCAACTCCACTAGAAAGATTTTAGGCATCTATAAATTGAAAAACTCCAATTAAGTTGATTGAATCACAAACATAAGAGGACTCTCTAGCCTAAATGCACACTTGCACCAAATATTGAGCCTTGCTTAATGATCAACCACTACCTCCACAACAAAAGGCAAGACTGATCCATCTGTCAGTAGAGGACATAGGCGTCCAAGAAAAAAAAAAAAAAACACAACAGAATTACCAATAAAGTGTTGAAAAACCCTGAATTGCCTATATTCAGATGTCAAAAGCAGCAAAGAACCAGTACATCCTTGCAGTTGGTCTGTTTCATCACAAAAAGCACTTGTGATGAGGCCAGAAGCACTCCTGAGCTATGGGCAAGGATCACTGAGATTTTGCTTGGATCCAAACCACAAAACCAGAGCTGGAGAGACTGAGAAGGGGAAAAGAAGGCAAGGAAGGGAGGTGTCCTCCGAAACAGCAGTGATCTTCAGGCAAGAAAGAAGGCTGGGAATGAAGGAAGAACACAAGGTTCTCACCGTGTCCCAACACTGGACCTGTTATTAAATGAAAACAACTCTCAGGAAAACACGTGTGTTTTTCTGATTAAGTGCATTTACACTTCTGTGCAGGGAAAACATTGGAGACTGATTTGTTACTACACTAGGCTCATCCAGGGCTGGCATTTCCAGACATTCAAATCACTTCCTAATACAAGGTTGTGCTGCTTCTCTGTCATACCATTTACAATGCATCATGTTTTAAATACCTAGTAGACAAAATGCACACACAGCATATAACTGAGGACAGAGGTACTTTACAGCTCTTCTTTCTCTCAGGATCATATTTTGTAGATAGGCCAAAAGTTAGACAGGAATGGCAACTGTGGGTCTGCTGGTCCCATACCAGTACCAACATCTTGGATCACCAGTCTCCAATCAGTCATGCAACCAAGTAGCTCACTTGTGATTCTCAAAACTGCACACATCAAATCAACAAAAGCCCCTGCTTGGCATGGGAGCAACAGAAGCGGCTTCAGAAGCGTACAGGAGTCTCCATGGAGGCACAAATCACGCTGGCTACGTGTGCTGCAGACACCCCACAGCTTTATGCTTTTGGTGAAGGGTCTGATACATAGAACAGGGCACTTGGGATGAAAGCACGAGCTGCAGAGACGCCAAGCAAAGCCCACAAGGAAACAAGACCTGCTTAGGAAGGCAGGAGGAGAAATACAGCCAGACAGCCTGCGTTTCCCCACAGGGCCAGGGAGCAGACGCAGCTCAGCTGTCTACGCAGATACAGATGCTACTTTTTTCTCAGGAGAATTACCACGGGCAAGAGCCTCCTGCTCAGGGTTGAGATTTGGACCTCAGCCCTGCCGGTGCCGTGAGGCACCGTGGTATTGGGGATAAAATAAACAAACGAGAGCAGTTTCCCTTTTCCTCACTGCAGTCTGTTGTGCACGTCTGGCACTAACTAGCTGCAGTGTTCTGGTGGCAGCATGCAATAAACAGTTGCTCAAATACTTTCCATAGTGAACAGGTTACATTTCTGCCAGTACTGTGCTCTGCACAAGTGTCCCAGTAAGGAAATACAAACCTCTGTTGGTGTCCCACTTTAGAACAGAGACAGACAAAGACAAATAATAAAAAAAAAAACCAAACCCTTGCATTCTGACCCGAAATGTGAATTTTGCTTCCCAAAAGTAAAAAGGTGGATAACATTTAATGACAGGTGTGAAACACATGGGTTTCTCTTCCACCATGATGCATTTCACAGCGTTGTGTGTGTATTGGCTGCTTCAGTACTTTTCCAGAATATCACTGAATGCTCTGTCCTGCCCCAGGCTGGTTGCAAATGTGCCACCCTCTCGAGAGGCAGCCTGATTGCTCCCAGGGGCAGGAGCTGCCAGCTGCTAATGACTCTGCCTAAGCAGACAAATGTGTCTTCAGCAAGTGTAGCCACCTCATCCCAGGGCTGGACTTGCTTTACAGCTCCCAGGATGCAGAGTCTCCTGCCTTCAGCTTTGCTGCAGCCAAGATCATGGGCTTTGTGGACCGGTGGCAGGACCAGGGCCTGAGTATTCATGCAAAAAATAAGGCACTGAACAAAAGAGAGAAATCCCCTAGGAAAATGAAACTATAATCCCCACAGCTTGGCAAAGGGATTTGGAGGCTGGCATGGTTCCCATAAAAACTTAACCCCTTATTTCGGGGTAAAATGGGTTTTTGCTTGCTGGTTCCCCCATTCCCAAAGTGAAGCATTGGTTCAAGTGACCCAGGGTCAGATCCTGACCACAGGCAGGGGACATGGTGTCCACTGACTTTCCCTTTGTTTTACGTGGCCACCCAGGAGGCACAGAAAAGCATCATTTTACGTGGGACAGAAGCCTGAATTTTTATAGTCCTGAATCAGAATCTCATACAGGGAAAGGGTCCCCTTTTTCTCTGCCCATTCCACAGAGGGTCAAACCCTTCCTACACAAGCCAGGCTTCCAGCACCTTGCCAGCCCCGTGGAGCCCTCTCACCCCTAATAACCACCTGCCTCCAGTGCCACCATCACCTCTCTCCTTACTCTGCCTCCAGCAATGAACTCCCCTCCCAGGTTTGCCTGTCCTGCCATGCCTCCGGCCTCTTAAGCCCACACTTCATCAGACATCCTAATCTTCTGTCAACTGCACACTGACAAAACACAACGGGAGAAGGGAGAGCCAAAAACACAACTCTAGGCCTGGAAATACCGGATGTGCATCCTTCCTCCCACAGCCACTGCCCCAGCACCCGGAAACACTACCTGTCAAAAAGAAGCACCTTCCCAAGGCTAGATCCATTCCCTTCTGCCTGTAAGACACCTACTTCATTTGTAACACCTAACAAATTACTCTTGGCAATTCCCAACATGCAGGGAATAACTTAGGTGCTTATTTACACCCTCTGGATAAATGCAGCAAAACAGCACGAGTGGGGCATTTTCCTGCCCCAACTACAGCTTCCCACTACAGCCCTGCACTCCCATGAGGAAGGAGGCTGGGACATAAAAAACAGGAGAGATTCCCCATGGCTTCTTCTGGGAGCTCCCAGTGTAGGAAATCCGTGAGTGATGAGGCGGTACAACTTCTGCACTGTAGCAAGTTCACCTAAGAAGTACCAGGAAAAAGATAATCTACCAAGTTCACACCATCTGCTTCTCCCCAGCACAATGCCGTGGACAAACTACACCACACCTATTCGCACTTGTTTATGTATGCACTCACTAAACTACACAGCAGAGACATGGTATTATCAAGTATGGACAAGGGAAGGCAGGACACATCAGGCCAACAAAACCCTAATTTGCCCAGATGTCACACACACGCGGGGTTCATCTTCGCACCGTGTTATTTGCGGAGCGTGCCGTGCGCCCTGCACACCAAACACAGAACAGATCCCGAGGGAAAAAAATGCCTGGTAACGACACAATAACAGATTGCATCTTCATGCCTATGTACACAGGGGCAGAACCAGGATTACACAGGCAGCCTTCGCATTAGTAAAGCTGTAACTGCTCTGCAGTTATAAATACTTGACTTAGCAGCCATAGGAATATTCCTCCTGTGCCTAGAATGCTTTTTAACAAAGCAAGCTAAAAAGAGGAAAATGCAGTATTGTCACCTTTTATTTGACTCACTGGAAGAACAGCTCACAAGCCGCTACCACTAGAACTAATTGATATCATAAGCAGCATGTGATGTCCCATATGGACCAGTGACAGATGCTTGGCTAGGTAGCTTTCACAGTTATCTGCTGACACCAGAATAATACCAAGTCTTGACCCAGGCCTAAGGGCAATGCTGCTCGGCAGTCACATCCTGTAGTTCCCGCTTTGCCCACACTGAACACCTTCTGCCCTATGTGGACTACCCTCCACTTTTCCAAGTCCTGCTGTTCCTCCTCTCACTCTGCACAAACAGAATGCTTATTGTACTTCCTCACTTGCCCAAACCTTAATCTCTTGGTGAAGTTTTACAGGAATCCAACCACTAGATGCAAAGATCTGGCCTCTGGTTTCCAGAAACATAGTCCAAGAGGTTGAACAAGCACTCTGGAAGTATTACACTCTTGGCTTGTCCTCACACTTTCCTCGAGAGCTGCTTTGACCACCATCTGAGTCAGGATACTGGGCTAGATACACCTTGATCTAATCTAGTGCAGATGCTCTACATCTACACCCCAGCCTTGCGAATCCCTGTACCCAGTTCCTCCTTGCCCAGCTTGCAACAGTTCTCCAATCCATCCCTTTGCCAACCTCACTCCAAGATGAAATCACTAAAGACAATAGTATCAAACAAGTCCCTGCTGACCACATGCAAACTCCAGCTTTGCTTCAAAGGTTTGGATTTTGGTCAAACACATCTAGATTATTGATTGGTGAGGGCGGGGGGAAGAAAACCAACCACCTCCAACCTAAGCATTTACTCTTGAAAAGCTTCAATGCCCCAGCTCTACAATACCAGAACTTCAAAGAACAGGTTAAATATAGTTTTAAATAACTGAAATGAAGAAAATAGCATTTTTCTCAGAGCTGCTCACAGCAAAGACCAAAGACGGGAGATGATCACATCCAGAACACTCTGCCTGAAACAGACACATGCAAAATAAACTTTCATCCCAAACAGTTACAAAGTTTAGCAGAATTATAAGCAACTGCAAACAGTGTCTCCTGATAGGAAATGTCAAGCTGTCTCAAAAGGCACATAGCACAAAGGCATAAAACAGAAAGCATCATGCTGTCTGCACCTACTCCTGCCATAACTCACACTCGTGTACAAACTCACCCACTGCAGGACAACTGCACACCCAGACCATCACTTTAAAGGGAGTAAAATGCTCAAGGGAGCATTGGTCAAACATTTTTCTTTCCTAATTTTTCCAGTAAACACCACTCTCAAACAAAACCAGGGAAATCATGACCCTGCTTTCCATTCCGCTAAATATTTACATTTGGGGCGGGGGCAAAAAAATGTTTTGCTTAGGGGCAGAGGGTAATGTTTTAATATTTTAATGGTTAAGTGAAAATTTTGAGTTTGCAGAATATTTGTCCCCTGAGTAAATTCCCATCACATTAGGCCAGTGATCAAAGCTGGTAAAAATGGCAACTACGTTTCCCAAGAAGGATGTCTGGGGGGAGGGGAGAATTATTTTCTCCAAGATGGCCCAAAAACTCTTTTAATTCTGGTTTAAAAAAAAAAAAGATCAAACCTTTTCAGAGTATTACTTCCTACCACCAGCACCCCCCTTCACATTAAAAAACCACACTAGTGCAAGGCAGAGGTCCAGATTTCCATACTCTTGCAGTGTGTTACCTGAAGGAACTAGTGAGACTGCTGAAGTCAAGCACTGTTCTTCAGAAAAAGGGCAGAATTGAGCCCTTGGCTCTGGTAACAACACTGCATGCCAAGCCACAGCTATGCTACACAGCATTTTCACCCATGCATTAACATTCAAACCCAACGTAAATCTCGCATTTACTTGTACAAGAAGCTTTAGAGTGCTGCAAAAACATTTAAAATATTTCTAATCCTCTTAGTAGGTATAGAAGATATCAAGGTAGATTATATGTCCCTGCTATCAGACCTACTTAATTTTAAGCTTAAAGACTCTGAGTTTCTTCACCTCTTTATAAATCGGAAAGTAAATCCAACACCTGTATTGAAATAAGTAAAACAGGCAAAAGTAAAGCTTGATTGTTTGGTGACAAAGCCATCATTTTTCACTGTTTAGGGATCTGATACCTTGAGACAAAATGTTCCAAAAAATATCAAAAGGCAAGACACTGCTAAAGCAGTAAAATGAGAAAAGCAAGACTGCAGGTCTCCAGGACAAGGATCATCTTTGTGTCGTATGTTTGCGCACTGTGTTATACACATGGTCTCAACAGGGAACCACAAACCATATAACGATGAAATCACTAAGCAGTAACAGTCTTACAGATGAAAAAACACCAACCAGTTCATCAGTCACTGCCAGTCTGTGCCCAGCTGTGCACTTTAAAGGATTAAATGCCAGTATCTTGAAATATATATGCAAAATAACTGTGCAGCGAATATACAGTTTCAGGGTCAGTACCACAGAAATACTACAAGGTGCAAACAACTGTCACAAGAGCTATGTCCATCTGCTCTGATAACTGCCCAGCTTCTTAAGCTTCCCCCAAGACAAATGATTGTGCCAGTCTGCACAACGATTTTGTGACATGGACAGTCACAGTAGGGGAGAAGTCTATTTTTAGATCTCATCCTCCATCTGCTCACACACAGTTCTGCTCAGATATCAAGTCTCTGTTCACAGTCTCTGTTCTGCACTGAATCTTACTACTATCATCTCATTTGGAGCCCCAGGTAACTCTGGAAAACATCTTTATAAGCAAATGACTAGGAAAGTGCTGTGCTGTTCAAAACAAGACCTTACAAGTGATCCTAGAAAAAGCTTTACCACTGGAGATAGTAAACTAGCATGTTTATAAAGGATCACATGTAGCTCACCCTGTGAACACAAACTGCCGGCTTTTATAGACAATCCAGAGCCTTCAGTCTGGTGAAATAAAGGAAACTTCTTTTAATACCACCCAGCACCACCTATGGGTCCCCAAATACAACTGTTTCACGGATATTGCTGGGTCCTCCAGGAATCTCAATTCATTTGCCTTGTAGAAAAAGCACATGGCAAATGTTGAGTGTCACAAGGCTGCTAGTCCACCAGCAACACTGACAAGCCAGCTCAGACTTGCAAAGAAGCATGAAATACTCTGGTTGATATGGAGTGGCTCACAATCCATGACATCCAGTTAACCCCATAAACAACCAGAGAAACAAGCAGTGCATTTTAAGCATGACTGGTATTTGGGTACCTGTTTTTTAGGGTGCACAGTTAGAGAGAGACACGTGACTGTCAAGACTACTGAAATCTGGTATTAAAAAACCCAACACTCGATACCTTCAAAAGATATTAAGATGGGCAGCCTAAAACTCAGGCCATTTCTGGAAACCAAGGCCACTGTGCGTTTTCTCCCTTCAAGTCATGAGAGGAACACGGCATTCAGGTTTCTGAGCAGCCAAACACAGACTTACAGAAAATATCAGGACATTCTTAATGTCTCACCTTTACATGCCTCACCAGTCAGACATGTAGGAACATGAAATAAAAGATAGTCTGATTCATGGGACAACCCAAACAAACGATCTGCTGTGGAACAGGAGCTTCAGACTCTACCACTGCCACACAGCCATGCCATTCACTGCCAGGCAGCAGAGCAGTACAAACACTGCAAGCTCTCCTTTCACAGGCACTAACATTTTATTACAGCTGGACAGCACCTTGCCTTCCAAGTACACCTTGTACAAGAACTTCTACCTCCCTAAACAGACCTCCTGTTAACATATCATACAAAATCCCTGCAGTAATAACAAATACAGCCTGCTGATCATCAGCAAAGCATTTAGGACATATCTGTGATGAGGTTAGCAGTGGAAATTATGAGGGAGTCCCCGTTGTGCAGGCAGCTTCCTAATTTTGCCACCGATACGTGTGCCACCTTTCGTTAAGGGGCAAAAGGGGGACAGGCTGGTGCAATCACACATTTTCTGGGCATTTAAGTACTTGTGGTGTGGGTCTAGCAGAAGCACTAATTTAATTCTGGGCTTCTGTAAATTCCTGAACCAAACTGCTCGCATCAAAAGCTCTTTGCAAGATTCCAGCTCCATTTGTTTGGAGCGGCATCCACTACATGATGCTGTCAAACATCAGTCCACAGTCAACACTTCAGACAACGCTGGATTAGGTCCAGCAGAGACACATGCTGGTATGGAAAGCACTGACAGAAGCTGCAAGTTTGCCCAAGTAACACAATTACTTTGGGAAGAGGCCACCATGCCACTCACCCCACCAAAACAGCTAGAGTTTCTCTGCTAAACATAAGTATTTCCCATCATGATAAAAACAGCTCAGTGAGAGATACAAGTGCTAACAATTTAATCAAACTTAAAGGGAAAAACAGGTAAACAAAAACCCTGCCTGCATTCAAATCCCATGTAAACAGCACATGTATTAAAGGCTAAAAACACCAGCAGCATAATCGCAGATCAGGACAGAATGGTATGTCTTTGTTTACTGCTTCTAGTAGAATCAAGACAGTTAATCTATTTGATTAATCTCCCACCACTACAGATCCTATTCGTCTGATGACATGGCAATTTGAAAGAAACCCCACTTGCACTGTCACAAACATATGAAGTCTTCATGGGAAACACAGACTCAGGACAAAAAAAGGAAGTTCCTTTTAAAAGATGTCACTTGAAGAAAGCATGGAACATCTCTACAGATCCCCAGCATTACACTCATATCTACTGCATCTTCAGGAGAAACAACAACAAAAAATAGAGCCATGTTACCTGGAGCATCAGTTCACAGTCATCTCTGCCAACAAATATCATCTCCCGAGGGAGCCGATGGCGAATGCCAGTGCTGCTCACCAAGAACCACGAAGTCACGCTCATTTTGGCGCTTGGCACTTAACCTTTATACATCCTAAACACAAAAAAACACAACATACAGTGAGCTGTCAATGAAGTGCACAAGCACACGAGTACGCAGCCACAGTTCCCAAATTTCCCTCTGCCATGGGACCCACTGCTGCCTCTTCCACTTTGTGTTCATGTCTTAAATTTCTGCTGGCAACAAGAAGCTGTGAAGCGTGTGCCAGGACTGCTGCCCATGTGCCATGTGTAGCAGCACTGCAGCCCTGGAAATACTGCCACAGCAAAGTAAGACTAAGGGTCTTAAGAAAGGATTGTTTAAAGAAATGAAGCATCCACCTGAACCCAATCAATGAAATTATGAAATTGGGGGGG
>VYXB01010173.1:265674-308596 GCA_013397135.1 Pachyramphus minor | reverse complement strand
GTGGGGTGGTTTGGGTTGGAGGGGACCTTGAAGATCGGCTAGTTCCAGCCCACCGCAGGGATGCCAACCGCTAGACCAGGTTGCTCAAAGACCCATCCAGCCTGGCCTTGAATGCCTCCAGGGATGGAGCATCCACAGCTTCTCTGGGCATCTTCTTCTGTGCCAGTGCAGTGCCCTAGTTCAGCACCCCTCATTTCAGGGTCTCAGAGGGGCTTAGCAAATGCCAGCGAAGCCTCCAACATCTCTGACTGGGATGCAGCTGTTTCTAACTTAGGAAGGCCCAACATGCAAGCTTGATGCCATGGGACTGGAGATGCTGCCTCCACTAGCCACTGGAGCCAGCCCCAATGGCAGCCTCTTCTCCCACCCAAGTGAGTCCTAACACCAGCCTCGCCTCTCACGCAAGAGCCTCTTCTCCCACCCAAGTCCCAGCGCAGCCTTTTCTCCCACCCAAGCGAGCCCCAGCACCAGTCTCTCTTGCTCTCCACCACGGAACAGGTTGACATCCATCTCCACATACACTCGTGTCCTTTTGCGGCGCAGTACCTAAATGCAGTTGGCAGGACAGAGTTAATCTTGAGCATCTGACCATGGAATGAGAGCCTGAGATGGGTGCTGTGAAAGGACATGCCATATTATGGGTTCTTTTCAGCTGTAGGTAACTAGAAAATTCCGAAGAGCAGTAAATGCAGGGAGCGATGACCACTGTTTTTCACATTTTGAGGAACATTGAGTATTATGGCAACAGCTCCAACTATTTGCTGATACAAAAGCTTTTTCAAGAGAGCCCCAACTCCCGCAGATGTCAGTGGAGCTGCAAACAGCAGCAGCTTTGCACTGGCTCTTTGGCTCCAGCTGACACAGGCTGCTAAGGAAAGACTTCAAAAAGACATCAAGTTTATAGTGATGTTTCCCCAGGTTCATATTCCAGCTGGAAAGGCAGCTTTGCACTTGTACATTGAGCATTTGGGTTTGAGTATCATTTCTCCGCCACCTGCAAGAGCTTCTCTTGGTGTCTTCAGTTGTGTCCTTTGTAATTTTGGCTCAGAATGTAACCTTGATAAGTCTGATGGCACAGAAACCACAGGTCCAGCACACCACTCACTGGTGGCAATCCTACAGCCATGTCACTCTATGGGCTTACTCCTGGTTTTCAGCTTTGCTGCAAGGTTGAGGAGCCAGGGAGGGCAAAACAAGCTGCAGCAGGCCTGTGAGGCGGGAAGGAAAACAGCATTTCCTCCTTTTCCTCCTCTTTCTGAAGAACAGTATGACTTTGCCATTATTTAATTAATAGTATTATTGCCTTCTTTAATCAACATTTGACTTCTTCCTTGGCAAATACGTCCTGCCCCAGGGTGATTTCAAGGTATGATTATCTTCAAAGTCTTCAAAGCTGGTTGAGGCTGCAGCATCTGTTTTATTGGAGTGCTCTAGGTCTCTCCTTGGAGTAGAGCACCACACCCTTGCAGCATGCCATGCCTCTTGGACTCCTGGCAGGAGGATGGAGTGAGCAGCTGCCCCTTCCAGGGTACTTTGAAGGCTTTTGCATTGAGGGGTGCCATGAGGTAATAGAAATCCTTCATAAATAAAAATGGACTTCCACCATATTTGCCAGCTTGTCCTGTCATTGATTGATATTTTATTATTGATTTAACTGACCTATGGCTTAAGTTTTTATAAATATTATTCACTTCTTTCTTAGAGAGGCTTCTCTATGAACCAATCCGTAGAGCATCTTTATACTAGCATAAGGAAGTAGGATAATTTACTTCTTTATACAAGCCTGCCATCTAGGCAAATCTTTGTTATAAGTTACTATAAAAGGGTTAGTGTTTGCTTTAGTTGCTCTTTAAGCCCAGTTTTACCATTCATTTATCCGTGTGTATTTATTTGAGCAGTCAGTCAGTATTCCAGCATTTAGAGAGAAGAAAAACAGTCCCTGTTCCCACCACGTATCTTTTGACCTGATTGAAGATGCAGTTTAGGCCAATACCCTGGGCCTGGCTGAATGCTTTTTATTTTACTCCAGTGATATGAAAGGAACAAAAAAGTTAATAAGTGGACTGTTTCGTTCTCCTTTCTCCTCAACCCACATCCCTTCAAAAAGAGGGGCTGCATGCTGCATATTCTGGTGTTACACTGTCATCTTTAAACCCCAGGCAGAGCAGTGTCAATGAAGAAAAGAAGCTGTTGCACTGCTGTACTTGGATTTTACTTTTTTTTTTCCTATTGAAACAAGCTCTTTTGGCAGCCAATGCAACCCCTGGGCTGCTCAAACGCCGAGGCTGACCAAACATACAACTGTCTCTGAAAATACAGTGCTATAAAAGTGTCTTAAAACCACCTCTTCCTGCTGGGAGGAGGAAGGGCCTGGGAAAGACCTCAAGAAGTTGGGTGCAGCAGCAGCACCATGCAGCTCATGCTAAGTTTGGAGCAGAAGGTGTTTATCATGCAAATCTCTCCACATTCATCTGCAGCACTGTCACCTTCAACCACAAGGAACATGCAGTGGCTGTATTAACCTGCATGACCCACATGGCAGGAGGTTCACTGTCCTGTACATTGTGCAGATGCAGAGTAACGACCAGTCCCTGTCCCAGAGCACTCATATTCCCAGTAAACAAGGAGATTGAAGGTGAGGTAAAACATCCAAGTAGAAGAATAACAGATCCAGAGCTGTTGAATAAAGTCATCTGCTCTACTGAAATACCTTCTGTCTGACACCCTGAACCCACAGCTATCACGACTTGGAGCAGAACTCTTTTAGATCCCTGCTTCAAAGCAAAGATCCCACCATCCCCAGAGCAGCTGAACTAAATCAAGCTCTTTCTGGCAGGCTCTGATGTGAAGGAGATTTTTGACAGAGTTCCCAAACGAGAACTGCATCTTACTGCAGAGTAGGCTTCTGTTCCAGATTGATCATGGCCTGATCCAGATATGCTGTGTGGCTTCCCCTGTGAAGGACAGTTTTCCTTGTGCATGAGCCAAGGGAAAGAAATAATTCTGGTTATTGCTTAGATATTATCATGATGGGTAGCTTATAAGTAAAGGTGTGCAGGACTGCTACGGCAACTCGGCCTGATTAACCCATCGCAGGCTGGATGAAATCCAGTATGTGCAGCTGGGTGCACATATATTCATAGGCACGTGTGCAGCTCATGAATTCCTGACTGATTTGCATCAAAGAGCTGCAGAAGCAGTTGTCAGGCACTGTTCCCCACGATTGTTTTATATTCTCTTTGCTAGCTTACCTTGAGATGCATCAGGAGAGGTTCACAAGTAGGTCACACAGGGCTTCTTATCCACTTCTTCACTCAGATGGATTCTGCTCCTCAGATAAATTTCATTCCCAAAAAGCCAAAATTGGACCCAGGCCAGTTCTTTGGGCCATGCTGCAGGGAGATGTGTGCTCTGGGTGTGTGCCTGCAGCATTCTCACTTCAGGTCAGGATTTCTGCCTTGGTTTTTAACATGGGCAGGAAAGATCTGTGGATTTTTGCAAGAGAATGCTGCAGGTCTGGACCTGTGTCCTTCATACAGCTAATGGTATGTTGGCTGCCAACAGAAAGGGCAGGATTGAGCCCTTTCCTATGGAGCCAGAGACCAAAGCTTTTTATCACTGGTTCTGTGTATCAGCATGAGCTGGATCATCATAAAATGCAAATAATCCCCCTTCTGAATACGCATCTTAAAGTGCCATTTTGAAAATCTTTCCCCCTCCCTTTTTTTTTTTTTTGGTTGTTTGTTTCTTGCTGTCTGATGATTTTTAAATGTCTGAAAATAATTAAAATTGTTTTTAAATGGATATTTGTCTTAATTTTAGCCATCCTGGTGTAGCAACCTTACTGAACTGAGTTCAGACCAGCAAAAGCAATCTGCCACTCCTCTCTGTCTAAGCACCAATCTTTCGCTCTGCCCAGTACCTCGGCTGTGCTGGTTGCCAACATTCCCGTGTCCTGAAAGCCAGGAACAGGCCCCAACCCTGCCCAGTCAACTGGAAAACAATAAGACTATTCATGTGCATGGCATATTCTGGCATAGATGTTTGCAGATACAGTCGGACTGGGACAGGCCTCTGTCAGTTTGGATGGTTCTCCAAGGTGGCTTTTTAAAATCCTGCTGTTTTTAACCGTTTATTAACCATTTAACCTGTTTATTAACTATAGGGACAGATCATTAGCTGGAGTGTGGTAGCATTGCTGAAAAGGGCTTCAGTTTGGCATCCTTGTTTTATACCAGCTGGAGAATTTTTCTTGTACTTTTTTTACCCACAACGTAGTCCTGTGTACCGACATGAAACTGAATTTTGCTATTATGAAATTTACTGAAATAGAACCCTATTTACATTAACACTTCTTTTTAGAATGTGCAGTATTCTCTTTTATTCCCCAGTTATCCCACAAAAAAATATTGTATTTTTATTATGGAGAGGAATTTGTACAACTATTTTTAATTTATGACCCTCATAACTTGGAAGTGGGGAGGCAGGAAGAAATATCAGTGCAATAAAAGAGTGGAGCTGGTGTAGTGTGAACATTGTCAGAACGTCTCATCTAGGATCTGTGTGGCATAAAACTTCGCTGAAAGAATTAAAACATACGCTTAAGTGATCTCATTTTGGGGGGATTTAATTAGTAAAAGCTCAGCAATGATGATGTCGTGCTGTCTGATGAGATTAGGTCAGATGATACATAGTTGTGTGGTGTGGCATCTTAAATGGGAACCACCTTATGGCAAGTCGGAGCCGTTTCGATATCACATTTAAAGAAATAGCTTCTTGGGGAAAGTTGATTGGTTTCATAAGGGAAGCAGCAGGGTTTTGAGGCCTCCTGTGTGGGAGAACGGCAACAACAGGCAGCTTGAGATCGTCTCTATTTCAGTTTTTTTTCCCTCTTATTCGTTCAATTAATTTTCATGTGTGTGCGTATTTCTTACGGAACAGGTTGCAAGCCTACTTGAACAGAAAAATGATTTCACATGGCCCAGAGAACCCGACACAACACACATGGCCGGAGGGCTGTACTTTACCCTCCCAACCATGAACAAATTCTTTCTCCTCTTCCTCTGTGGTTGCTATTATGATGCTAAGGCAGGAATATTTGGTTGAGTACCAGAAATGCAGGATTTCCTTAAGCAGTTTTGCTCCATAACAACCTCTTTTTCTTTTCCTTCCTTTCCCCTAATACTCAGCTCAAGCACTTGCACATTTTCAGACCCAGCCCAAGGTTTGTTTTGGAAGTACATTCACTGCAGGCTCCATTCCATGCAGGTGATCCTGTTACCCTATCCCGAGGGTCTGCTTAGTCAGAATATGCTTTGTAGAATTTCTCCCATTGGATCAATTTTGTGAATTTCTAGGAAAACCCTCTTGGTATTTAGTTCACTGGGGCCATTTAATTGATATTCGTGAAGAAGATAAAAATCCTAGTTCAAAAGTAAACATCAGTTTACACTAAAGAAGACCAAGATTGTCATTCAACAGGACCTCAACTGATTTATGAACTGCATAAAGTTGCTCCTTGCCTAAGAGACTTATTGAGACAAGACTTAGACACTCAGCAATGGGTGAATAAGAACTTGTGGAAAAGAATCCATTCCTGTATGTTTTGATCAAGTTCATGTATTTTACTGGAAATCCAAGACCGATAAACTTTCTTTGCTGGCCTTATAAAGAAGGTAAATAAAGAAGAAGATTTTAGGTTACAGTACAGTTACATCTCTAGAGCAATCATTACTATTGTCTCTGTAGACAAGTGTTTGCTCTGCTGACTGACACTAAATCATACCACTCTGGTTTAATGAAAATGTCAGTTCTGCTTTAAACTATCTTCTTGGTCTCTTGCATTATCATTTTTGCCTGCAAGATGAAAAGCTTTGATGAAATATTTAATAGGTACATGTAAAAAAATATATATATACTTCCCTTTCAATTGAAGAATATGTCTACAGTAATATCCAATGTAGCAGCCAAGCCCTTACAGGAAGAGAAGGTTTGTAATTTGCTGCCCTGCAGGGAATAATTTATTGAATCACTTGGAGATTCACGTATTTTCTGCCCTGTGAAGTTAAACCCATACTCCACTGTGTTGAACTTCAGTAATGCTCTTTCTTCAGCTGAGACTGGTGGAAGAATGTTATGAATATGGATGAAAAGTCAGTGTTGTCAGGAGGAGCCAGCCTGCTTCTCTGGGGTCAACTGTAGGGGCAGCTTGAGTAATTTATAGCATACAAGCCATCAGCTGGAGATTTATATGCTTGCCAGGCATTTTATGAGGACTCATCAGAGTAATATTTATTTCTTTGGGGGAAACAGTTGGATTAGCAGCACCGTAGGAGAATAAAAGCCACAAGCAGGAAACCAGCAGAGCAGTATTTTCAAGAGGTAGTAGTGGTGTCATTACATGCTGACTCTTAAAAGCTTCAGTATACTTTAGAGTAATCTTCTTTAGTCAGCAGGTGCATGAACTCTCATGTGTTCCACATTCATTAAATCGTCTTAAAACCCTGCAAAATATGCAGGTTTGCTGGCGGCACATACATGCTCAGGGCTGTCCTTCTCACCTCAAGGGTTTTATAAGTAGAAGCTCCATCCATTTCGGGCAAGCATAGTGATCGTGGCTGAAACAAGCTCTCAGGTAAGCTGGGCACAGACCATGGTATCATTGCAACACTCCTGGCAAGTCTCAAGTTCCGGGGTATTTCCATGCTGGTGAAATTAATCCCCAAAAATGAGTTGTGGGTGTGTGAGATAGTTGATTGAAGACGGCTAAGTGACATCTGAAATAAAAACGGATGTACCACAGTCTCGGTTATCTGCCAAGCATGAAGCAACTGTACACTTCCTACACACACAGGCTTTGTTTAAATTTTCCAGAAGAGACTCAGAATGCCTCTCACCTCTACTAAGTTTCAATATCTTGCACAATTTTTTTTTGAGATGAATAAGATTTTGGGCTCTTTCAATGTTTAAACCTACAGGATGGATGCCTGCTGGGAGATAATGGTACCATCCGACTGCCTTTGTTAATTATCTGCTTCAGTGTTTGGGGTTGAATTGCATTTTCTGCAGGAAAAGCTGTAGCAGAAACACCTCTGAGCTGATTGCATGAGGCCACTGCCAGCAGAAGAACCATGTTGTAGTTCACTGGCCAGATCTAATATCAGAGGGCACAGAAGCTCTCAGAACAGGGGGTCCAGTCATCAGCTCTGAGTGATACCTCTCCTTCCCCTGGGGCAGTACAGGTTTCTTCTTTTTTCAGGCTCGTGCTCCTCCATGGCACTGGTTCCAGAGAGAAGAGGAGGTAGATAACACCAGCAAGCAGTGTCTCTAAGCAAAAACAGGGACTGCCACATCAATGCTGGTCACACCCACCCAACAGCTGAGTACTTAGGGATGAGAATGGATTATACTGCTAAATCTCAGTAAGGGATTTTAGCCATCCTTTTCTGTCCTGGGACATGCAGAATAGGTTCTGCATCACATCAGTGGGCACAGCCTTCCCCACAGCACATCCCCATCTCAGTCATGCCTAGCTCCATTTTGCCATTGGCTGCTACAGGTCAAATTTCTTCTCTTGGGATCTTGAAGAAACATCCTAGAGCTTTCCGCCCACTCACCATGAGTTAACTTTGAATACAGAGACAGTCATTAGCACTGTATTTTATCTTAATTTCTCATTCATTCCCGAGGGTTATTTTCCTCACTCTACATGAGACATTTCTCAGTACCTGGTCCTGCATATGGATCAGCTCAAACACACAGTGGAGAACAGAGGAGCCACAGAGAGATGCCATGCAGAGGTTCTCCAAGTGGTGTGGTTGCGACTGGATGATCAGGAAAGAGCAAGAGCAAAAGAAAATGCAAGGAGAGCAAGAAGAAGGCTGAGGACAGTACACCTAGATCTTGTACAAAACTGAGAGGTAGCAACAGCAGGTGGGACATAAGAATTGTCCCACTTTAAGCTTCGTCCGTCATCTTTAGTTCCCCAGTAGACTGCAAGCGTTTTGAATCAGGGACTCTATGAAATACTGTTTTTTATGCTATGCATTGAGCATCTCAGCACCCCTCTAATAAAAATATCATTCGACAGAACCTAATGTATACCTGGCAAAGTTGTAAATCAGATCCCTTTAAGACCCCAGGTAACCTGGAGATAACGTCTCTATAGGAATTTAACTATGAAGACAGTAAAGTGAGGAGGGGAGAGAGCTGGTGATATTGTTAAGGTTGATGACATGGTCTATAATTTCTTTATTTGTTGGACTGATAATAGGTGAGTAGAAAAATGATCCTCTTTGCACAAGGAGAAAATGAATAGGAAGTTCTCCAGTGTGTAGTTCGACTGCTCCTATGATCTGCTGTTCAGCCATAAGCTGATTGCTTGGGACACGTCTGGACAGGGAGAGGAGCTGAGGTTAACCACACTCTGCAGAGAGCTCGCTGTGCCCTTTTCCCAGTGAGCTCAGCAAACTCCATGCAAATATCTTTTGCACGTATTTGAAGGGAGGAAAATAAGCAACACAACGGCACAATAGAAACAATACTGGTGGCATAAAAGGACTTTTGAAACTTCCAGTTAAAACATTGGCCAATGATTTGCCAGGTTTCTTTGTTCCACCCTGCAGGGTAAAAAATAACGCAGAGATATGGCTTAGGCTTCCTTGCCCTGAAGATCTGCCTTTGCAAACAGAAATGGGCACAACAGCTTTCAAAGAGATGGCGTTTCCTGCTTTAAAGCAAAAAAACCCTCTCCAAACCAACCAACCATCCAACCAAAAAACCACCCCAAAATACCCAAACTCCAACCCAACCCCCCACATAACTATGCTTTAGAACATTCTATATTTCCTTATAGGAAAGGGGGGTGGAATTGGAGGACAGGAGTGACTGTATCATTCCTACTGCCCACAGAGCCCGACACACAGTGAATAAGAGGAGAGGTTTTGTGCTGGTGGGGCTGGGGAGCACTCACAGCAGCACAAATCTTGAGCCCAGGAGTGCCCAGGAGAAGACAAGTCTACCTGATGTAACATAACCACAATGAAGGGGTGTCAGTACCTTCGCAGCCCTAGTCAAAGGTTGGGTCATAGACTGTAGATGTCAGCAGTGGCAGCAATGATGTCATTGGCCATCAGTGTACTTTTATAGCCCTCTGATATTTCCGTCCTGTCCTATGAGAGTTAAGTCATTTTCTTCCGTCTCTGATCTACAGCTGGTTAATTTTTTACATCTGAAGCACTTAGAGAGAATGGTGCACAGAAACCAGCTTTTAAAAACATTATATGAAAGATGACTGCTGTTGGGAAATAAATTTAAGGACAATATTGGCTTAAGAAAAGTACCATGCTGCCTTTCAGACCAATTTAAAACTTGAATTGCAGCCATTTTTAGCTTTAACAAAATCGATAAGACCGTATGCTGTGTCAGTCATTGCCCATTTTAATCTTTGAAGTAATTTTGGCAGCCAGGAGCAATGATTATCAACATCTGGGAGGTTGAGTTCACCCCTGAAGATCCTCTAGGATTTCAGTGGTATTTTCATATTGCTGCAGTCTTGAATGATCAGTTCCTAAATCGGTCACAAGTGGATTAAAAAGAACAGGGCAATAAGCTGGCATTTGTCTCTGGTTTACATTAAAGATGATGCTCACTTCAAAAACACTTGCATCATGAGGTGGAAGTGGTAAAATTGATGATGATGATGTGAAAAGGACTGAGGTGTTCAATAAATATTTTTGTCTGTATTTGGAAACAAGCAGAATCATGTACAAATGTCATGAGGACAATGCACTTTCCATCCCATTAGTAACCAAGGAGGCTATTAAACAGCATTACTAGAGATAAACATTATTACCTTAACAGGTCCAGACAACTGTCATCCTCACAACCAAAATGAATTGGCTTGAGGGATCTCTTACCCACTCCCACTTAATCTTGGAGGACTGCAAATGTTTTTGAGGACTGCCAGAATGCTGCATTTTGGGTAAATCATTTAGAAAAATCACCAGGGCAATGTAAGTAATCCTAAGCCAACCAGCTTAGGCATTCTGGGCAAAATAATGAAGTACTGGTATAGAAGTCAGCAATAAAGAATGTCAGTTGAAATAATTTGGATCAACACAATTTACAGGGAAAAAGTCTTGTGAAAGAAACTTGACTTTCTCTTTTCCTTAAATTATTGACCTCGATAACAGCTACTAAACAGATATGAGATAGTTGTCTTTTGTAGTCTGCTTTATTGTTTGCAAATACTCTCATAAATTATCACAATAACATTCAGGTAGGTGAATGGAGAACTGACAACCTGGGAAATCTTCAGTAACATACAGACCTCGGGAAAAACTCCGTGAGAAACAGAGTGTAACTAGGTCCTGATGATGCAGCCAGCATCACCCTGCTGCTTCTTCTGAGGTAGTTGGTTGGTGCAGGTTGAGTGTAGTTTGGTGCAGTTGGTTAAAAAAATGGGGATGTCATGGTTTGCAGGAGTGCCAGCTGAAGCTGGTTTTGTACCACTGCCTTCTCTGCTACTGGCTATGAAAAAATAGCATTGTACAGCTGGACATACAGTTGGGTATAAGAAATCCAGAGTGGTGTGGGACAGGAGCTCAGTCCTGTGGCCTCTTTCCCAGCTATGGCAGAAGGGACAAGTGCTGGTTGGACACAGAAACAAGGCAATCTGAACTGCTCCACTTCTGTGGCCATGAGGAGCCCCCAGATAACCCTCTGACCCTCTTGGTTCAGGAGATCACCTGCTGGCTGGAGATGAGCCATATCCTCTCATCACTCTCAGAAACCTCCCAGTCCCTTGTGCCACTGTCCAGCTTCTCTGACCCACTGGAGTGCAAGAGGCTCAGAGTTCAGGATTCATGTTTTCAGTCACCAGAGCAGTTATGCTGGGAGTATTTAGGGCAGCTGAACACTTCAGCTGTGCTCTGACTGCTTTTGCTAGACAGTGCACAATTAGAAAGCTGAGAAGTAAACGTGAAGATGCTGACATCTTCACACAGCACAATTTCGCATCCCTGAGACCTCGTGGTCCAAATGCCTCTTCTGGGGAGGAAGAAAGGCAGGAAAGGCTTTGAACACCCTCATCTGGTAGGAACAGATCCCTCAAAATCTATTTACATTAGCAGAGGTTCCGACCATGGGCATTTGTTCAGCTCTGTGTAATTACCACCCTTGCCTTTTGGTAATCATTCTACTATCCATGAAGAATTATAAGGGCATTAACCTGGAAGAGAAAAAGACAAAAGCCTGGCCATGTGAGTGAGACTTTGAACACTAAATTCATTCACCAGTTAGAAACAAAAGTGCATGTTCAGAAGGTTAATTAACAAAAAGTCTGTCTCAAGGCAACTTCGGCTTACTACTAATGGATACCATGAAAATTCATAAACTCACAGCTCCCAACAGGAGGATTTGCTGACTGCAGACTGCTGTGTGGGACCACATCTCTCTACTCCTTGCAATTGAAAGTTGGGGGATGGCCAGAAAAGCCCCTCATTCAAGTGAGGGGATAAACTCCTGATGACTTCAGCAAAGCAAGTTTTTACGTGCTGTGTCCTTGTCTGTAAGGGACACTCCTTGCCCCATGCTCAGGGAAAGGTTTGAACTGCAGCCTTTGCTATTTGAAGAGAAGCTTAAAGCTCTTGGCCCAAAATTAGCACTGCCAGCTGCATTTTGGGCAGTACACCAGATTTTGCTTTGCTCTTGATATGAGCCAGGAAGGTCCAGACCACAAAAGCTCCAAATACCCCAGGGACCTGCTGCTGCTGAGGGCAGCCACTCACAGCCTCTGCATGATGAGATCCAGGAGCTCACATGTGCTCTTGGAATTGATGGCTTCCCTGGGAATGGCCATACACCAAGAAGTAAAGGGTCACCTAGGCAGCAGTGCCTCTATGGCTACAGTCAGAGTGAATTCCTGGAGAAAAATGTGCAAATACTTCCTTGCCCTGGGTATTGCCCAGCAGCCAGCCATTCACAGCTCAGGGCCTTCCTGAGATCTGTATGGTTTCCCACTGCTTAACAGCCTTTTGTGAACCTGCCCAGGTTCTCCTTGAACTCCTGATCATTTTTATCATCTGCAATATAATATTGCACCAGAGAGGTCTAAGGCACGTGGGGTCTGCCTTCCTTTAGCAGGCCTGGCACAGAGGGCTCCCTGGTACTGGTGGAGGCAGAGGGGATTTAGGATATCTGTATTGGAAGGGCTCAGTGCATTTGAAAGCTCCTATAGATCAGCTTGCACTGAGTTTTTCTGCAGGCCTCTATGCAATTAGTGTGATTTCTTGGCAGTGAGCTGTAGTGATTCACCTGAGTTGAGTCATGGGAAAGGCAATGGGGCTCTGGAAGGCTTCCCATTGCAATCGCTGTCCTCAGCAAGTCCATAAGGTGAATACAAAGGATCTTGCAACTGCTAAGCCTTCTAGGGAAGGGGAGACACTTAAAAGAAGTTCATCGATGGCCTGCACTGATTAGAACCATAGACTTCATAAATCAATCTTAGCTCCTTTGCTGGGGAAAAGCAGCTTCTGGACTTGAAGAAAGATGGCATAGGTAGAAGCTGGGTTTGGGAGACAGGGAAGTAGGATAGATTTCCACAAAAATGACAGAAGCCAAGGAGGCAAAGAGCAACACTGAAGTGACTCCAGAGCCCACCTTCCTGCAGCAGGCACAGGGCAAATAGTATAGGCTGGGTGGAGGGGTAAAGCCTGGTTAGAAAGACAGAAGGCAGAGAGATACCAAGAAGGCATCAGAGGCAGCAGCGCTCCATATCTAGAGAGGAACCTGGCAGTCAATGCTGCAGGTGGCATTACCAGTTAAAACACAGGGTGGAAGAATATATGGCATTCCCCAGCACCCAATCCAACACCCATTCTGATCAGCAGTTAAGCTGCTGCTCTTTTCATCAGGGCATGATGGAACAAGGCAGGGGGTTGAGAGATTTTGCATGAGGTGATGAATAATTCCAGCAACACCTCCCCTCACCACTGCTATGCAGCAGCTCTACCATCTAGATCAAGTATTATTAAGAGGCTTTCTATTGACCAAATGACACATCATCTGGCCCCACCTGTGTCTATTCATGATATCTGTTTGTTGCAGTGCTTTGACTGTCCATACCATCCCTCTGAAGCCACTGCCAGTATAAACTGAACGCTGCCAGTGTGCTCTCAAGGTGGGAGATTGCAGTGGGTTACTCAGAGGACACAGGATCAAAGCAGGGCAGGTGGTGAGTAATCAGCCCTGCAAGTCCACATGGAAATATTCACACACACATTCCCAACACACAGAACCACCCCAGCTGCAGAAGGAGGGGCATCAGCAAAACTCAGCAACCTGTGATTCAGCATCCTGAACAGTCAAAACCCAGAGTGGCCTTGGTGACATTAACATTTTGATTTTCAATATCTGTGTTGCTTGAACCTGTTTATCTTGTGTTTAGCTCCATAACCTGATTAAATCACAAGTCAGCAAAATAAGCAAGCTCAAAATTGTGCTGTATGCCCAGAAGTTCTCTTCAAGGTATTAGAATAGAATAGGATAGTTCCAGCTGGAAGGGATCTACAGCAATCATCTAGTCCAACTGCAATATTTGCCTGTAAGAAGCTATGCATGTTCTCCTCAGAGCCACCTGTCTTTTCTAGTAGATATGCCCAGTACCTCCCAGTAGATTCAGCTTTACTCAGTTACTTGTAGTTTTATCACAATGGGCCACATATTTTAAAATATGACATGCCAAGCACATGCCTTAGATTGAGTTTACTTAAGTTCCTTAATGCCAGTGAAGATGGCTTTCTGGAAATCCTGCTTTGTCATGGCTTAAAATGGTGTGAAAGCACACAGTGTAAGGACTGGGCCATGTTCAGATGCTCTGGGTTCACTCAGGTGCTCTTTTGCTACTTTGTGATGGTAGGATCATTTAGTTTGGGAAAAAATCTCAAGATCATTGAGCCTGCTTTGCAGACTCCAGCAATGGGAAATGGCAGGTGAGGGGGCATAGGTGACAAGTTGGCTGGTCTCCATGTGGTCATATGTCAGTGTGCCAGAGTGAGGCAGATGTGTCAGGTGGGGAAGGGAGGCAGGTGTGAAGACCAAACTCCTGCCAGATCTCAATTCTTGCTGAAACACAGCACATTGTTATAGTTTCCGAAGAGAGTGGGTTGCCAGCATCTCTTTTCCCTTCCAGTCTTTCTTGGAAATAACTAAAAAAGAACCTTGGCTTCAGTTCTGGGCCTGAGGCAAAGAGAGGATGGAGGGGTTTAACCTAAATGACTAAGACTTAAACCAAATATAACTGAGAACAGGTTTATGAGAGGAAGTTAGAAGTAGCAGTGCCAACCTTACCTATGAAAGGTATTATGTCAACTGAGCTCAATGTGTTGTGGTTTCAGTCTTTTCCAAGATTTTTAATAGGCTGTGAACTTGTTCCTTCATATATTTGAACACCTCAAGAGATAGTCATATTTAGAAAATCATTTGGAGAGTGTCTAAATGAAATAAGGGATTTTAAGATTCCTTCATGCATAATGGACTTTCTAAATTCCTGCTATTGCTCTTATTCCTTCAGCTGTTTCAGCTCTGATTCTGTATAGGGCAGCACATGAATACCACAATGATTGGCTTTAAATACAAATATACAAAAATAGAAATATTTTTATACACTAGTTTGTGCTTAATTGAAAAAATAAACAAAACAAACAAACAAACAAACAAACAAAAAAACAGAATTAAAGAGTCTTTGGGAACGTGAACTCATTTTTTGAAAGTGAACTAATTTTTTGAAAGTTAAATAAACTTGTAATGCAGCCCAGCAGTGCAAGGCTGGTTTATACCTGTCTTGGCATCTTCCCTTCCAAAATTACATAAAAGAATTGTCACAAACCATTTTATACAGAAACTGTGCCTGCATGATAGAGGGAGATGGATGAGGAATTGTCTTTTATGTTGATGCCAGTATAGGTAAAGAAACAGAAATGTCAGTTGCTTCTGCACCCAAGTGATTACATCTAGGATGTGATACAGAGGTGAAACAGGAGCAAGGAATGCCTTAAAATGAGTCCTTCTTTGACAGTCACACTTGCTGGTGGGATACACAGATGATTGCTTCAGAGCACTCACTCAAAATTGCCTTATTTAACTTTCTTACGGCTCAGTATTTGACGTTCCTCCCCTGAAAAACAAATGCTCTCAAATGTCACATCCTTTTCCCTTCCCCATTTCTCTTTTTTAGCACAAACTTCCTGAGATGTAATATAAAGCTTAGCTGCCTCCCAGACTGTGCCTGGTCCTCCGTTATCCCTGGGCAACTACATCACAGCACCCCACATATAAGCAGATCCTCCTCTGCCTTGGAACATTACTGTGGGCTTCTCTTCCGCTCGATACTCATCCCCACAAGGATACTCTACCAGCTCCAAGAGTTAAAAGCTGGTTCATTCCCAGACAAAACTACTAATGGGAAGACCTGTATCTGCTGATCCTGGTGCCAGCACAGAAACCAGAAGCCAGATCCTTCACCCTCCCCAGCACGTGGTCCCCTCACCACACCACACTGCAGCAGCGTGGCCAGAGATGTGGCCACGGCCCCTTCACCTCCAGTCTGCTCTACTGGGCCCCACAGGCCATCTCCAATATCTTTTGCATGACAGATTATGGTGGAAGAGCATGTTTCATGCGTTGTGAAAGCATCTTGGAAGTAATCATTCCTCCTCTTCCTCACCAGGGCTGCTGCTTCCCACCCCAGATACTCCTTGCTTGTGCTAGTGCAAAATTCACATTGAAAGCATAAAAAGAAGGAGTAAACAAACAAAAACAAATAATCAAAAACCCAAAACAGACCAACAAAAAAATAATAAGAAAAGATGGTTTTATCCCGGGAGAGGTCTTCAAAGGCAGAACTGCTCTCTTCAGTGGCCACACCACCTTCAGGTTCTCTTCTCTCATTGCTTCCTATTCATCTTCCTGTCACACAAGGGACCAGACTGAGCAGAATATCTCAGGTGAAGTCTCGCTACCTTCTGTGCTGTGGCCTTTATCCTGCATTCTATCTACTGGAAACACATCCTGGGAGTGAACATACCATCACCAAGGCCATGGCAGGTTGTGGATCTCAGTCTTCCTGCTCTCAGTGGAGGCACTGGGGTATTCTTCTTCCCAGTCACTCCCAAGTATTGAGTACAACGGCAGAAACTCTGTTGTTACTTCATGATCTCATGCTCACAGCAACTGAATTTTCTCCCCTTCTCCTACTCTTCCCATCTGTGTCCTACAGAGACGCACCGTCTCCCCTGTGCTGGCAATGCTGTCCCAGCCTCCTTCCAAGGAACTGCTGCAGCAGCTTCCTCCAAGGATTTCCCTGCTACTCACATTGCTCTGGCCAGTTTCTTTCCCCACCACAACAGTTCTACTACTTCCCATCTTAATGCCTAGTTTCCCAAATGGCACTTTATCAGCTGCTCTGAGAGACAAGGCAGGTAATGTGTGGATGCAGTTGATCTTATCTGGAAGATCAGTTCTCTCACCAAAGGAAGCTAACAGGTTAGGCTGGCATGGTGGACTTTGGGTAAGATCTGTTGGATGTTATCTTATTTTTTATTTCCTTCCATGTTGGGTGAGTGCTTATCCCTTCAAAGCTTCTTTCAAAGCCTTTCATCCCACCAAAGTGAGATTAATCTCACCTGTGGCTGTTTTGGTCCCACCCTTCCTCTCTACTCATTTCAAATTCTTGCACACGTGGAGTGTGTTACTTGTGCTAATATCTGTGTTCCTCCAGATCAGAGCACTTCCTTTCTGCAGAAGTTTTCAGCAAGGTTTCACTGCAGGCTTTTAGCAGACAACCCAGAAAGCCAACGACCCTGATAACAGGATGGTTCCAGTATTTATAGGGGTACTACAGGAACGACATGGAGGGACTCTTTATTGGGGTTGTAGTGACAGGATGAGGGGTAACAGTTTTAAACTGAAAGAAGGTAGATTTAGATCAGATATTAGGAAGAAAATCCTTACTGTGAGGGTAGTGAGGCTTTGGAACAGGTTGCCCAGAGAAGTTGTGGCTGCCTCATCCCTGGAAGAGTTCAAAGCCAGGTTGAACAGACCTTGGAGCAACTTGGTCTAGTGGAAGGTGTCCCTGCCCATGGCAGGGGTTGTTGGAACTAGGTGGTCTTTAAGGTCCCTTCCAATCCAAACCAATATATGATTCTAAGGTGCAGTGACAAAGGGAAGGGAAGGGAAGGGAAAGTGTGGCATCATTTCTCCTGTCCAGACATTGGAAGGTAATATGTTGTCATTGGCCATGTCACCACCTACCTGCAATAATTATACAGCTCCCCCCTGTCTTTTAGCTGTGTTCTCAGGATAATAGGTTTATTTCCTTCTGAGGCAGTGAAATTAACTTTCCCCCCCCCCCATTTTACAGAACAAAAAATAAGGTACAAGGGGACTAGATTTTTGTCATATAGTACCATAATAGCATAAATACACATAATAGCCATGTAATGACTATTTTAAAATCTTTAGGCGCGTTCTGCATTATGCACCATTTTTCACAGTGCAGTGAAAACCAAAATGTGATTTTGGCTGCTCAGTGCAGGAGAATTGCTTACTGTTACCGAAAATATAAAGTAGGTTTTCCCAGCAAAGGAAAAAAAAAACCCCACAGCCTCAAAGGTGGTTTCACTTACCTTTTTTAGCAAAATACGTTTATACTCAGCACACAGCCCTGACTGAGTCTACTGTGATAATATGCATTCAAAGTAATTTTAAGGTATTTGTCTGTGGCAAGTCTTCCATTTTTGATACATCTGCCCATGTCAATACATTTGACATTAAGAAATGGTGCTCAGTTTCACTCAGGATTTGTGGATGAGAAGTACCCAGCTGCTTGAAAGAAAGTCTCAGCCCATGGGGTTTTTGGTGCTGTTAACTCCCCCTGAAACCAGCCTTGAGTTGGGAGCAAGCTCCTATTGCCTGTGTTTGCGTTCAGTCCCTTAGCAAGCACGTTGTGCTGCCTTCTACCACGAGCTTCGAGCTGGGTTTTTTGCTCCTTTGCTCTGAGAATCCTGTTTTTCGTAAGGCAAGGTGTAAGTATTACCTTACATACACACTAGAGGATGCTCTTGGGTCATCAGTGAGAGACAAACCGCTTCTTTCCGCTCTCAATCTGCGGCGCTTCAAGACGTTTCAAGGCTCAGAAAGTGTTGCAAGGCTTAGCCAAGGCTTAGGCGGCGTTTCAAGGCTTAGAAAAGATAAGAAGAAAATGTTCACACAGGGACAAAAGTGTAATGTAAATGACAAAGTAGTGACAGAAACTACTCACCCTGCTTTTGCAGTGCTATTACTGCTCAGTATACATTTAAAATCGGCATGGAGGCAGGCAGGGACTTAGATAAGCCCAGTAGTTTTTTATTGGTGGTTTTTGTTTGTTTATTTGTTTGGGGTTTTTTAATCACCTATTCATTATACATTATGTGGGACGTAAGAGAAGGCTCCAGGGAGACCTTCCAGTGCCTAAAGGAGCCTACAGGGAGTTGGAAAGGGACTTTTTACCAGGGCAAGTAGTGACAGGACAAGGCAGAATGGCTTTAGACTGAAAGGTTTAGATCAGATATTAGGAACTAATTCTTGACTGTGAGGGTTGTGAGGCCCTGGCACAGGTTGCCCGGAGAAGCTGTGGATGCCCCATCCCTGGCAATGTTCAAGGCCAGGTTGGATGGAGCTTTGAGCAACTTGGCCTAGCAAAAAGTGTCCCTGCCCATGGAAGAGGGGCTAGAACTGGATGATCTTTAAGGTCCTTCCAACCCAAACCTTTTTATGATTCTGTGATTTTGACAGAGAATATGAGGCAAATACCAGCTAAAGGACACTTCTAAATACTCATGTGCTGTGTTTGTTTTCATAGACGACAAGGAAGGAAATGAGAAAATTTGGGGCTGTTGTGCATTTCTGCAGCACTGTGCAGAAGCTCCCACCCATCTCCCAAAAATCAGGAGCACCTGGGACTTAGTGAATATTCTGAATTTCACCCTCAGGGGCTCTCTGGGTTCAGGCCATTGGGTGCAAATGGGAGCCCCTGTCCTCCCGTCAGCTCCTGGGCAGATATTTCTGGGTCCACAGTGCTCTCACTCAACAGCCTGGAGGATGGAGACCAGAAGGAAGTTTAAGCACACGCTTAAACACCCAAGTGCTCCCGTTGATCCAAGATTACATCTATGTGTATAACCCAGACATGCAGCAGTACCTTCCCTCCAACTGGTAACAAGGTTTGTGTTTATACCAAACACTTGTTTATAATGGCAATAGTCTCTTGCTCTGCCATGGTTTTATTTTGCTGGTTTGACAGACTTTCTCTAAAATGCCCCCATTCCACAAACTGCTTCATTTTGCAGGACGAAACCCATTGTGGCACATGGGAAAAAAATCCAGTATAACAAAACACCTGGATGCAAATTGAAACTGTCCAGTGAGATTCAAACCAATAATAACAACAGATTTTGAATGAAGGGCTTGCAATTTCAAGGGGAGGTGGAAAACCCAGGGGGGAATTTTTTGTTTTGTTTTGGTTTTTTAAATGGTCCCAGCATTCTCAAAACAAAAGTGAAAGAAAAACCTATCATAAAAGAGCACATTAATTTCAACACGAGGTGACTACAGGAGGCTGTGTTCATCACAACTATACCAAAACTCCAGCTCAGGTGGTTCTTCAGGGGCCCAGCACCCACAAGGCTGCAGTCAGGAGAAACCTTTCCCAGGAACAAGGCTTCCTCCAGCCTTCAGCCTCGGCAGTTCATCCAGCGGAGCTTTTCTCATACACAAAACTTCCTGTACTTTGCTCCTGTCTGAAGGGAAAGTACATTTTGACCTCTCCCACAGCACGAAGTCACCCATCAGCTGGAGTGATGAGGGAAGCCACTCACGCCTTTGCTGCCCAAACACAAAATCATGAAGCCCAGTCCACTGTAGTGCTGGTATGGCTGAAAGGAAGAAGGTAACCTAAGCTGCTGAAACTCCTCTGGTGGGGAAGTTTATGCTGCTGGGTGAACTGGTGGTAAGGAAACCACTTATGAAAACAGGTTAACAGTGTAACTGTTAGTCATGATGCTCACTTGGGACTGCAGGTTTCAATTCAAGGCCATGCTGCAGTCCAGAGAGCATCTTAATCACTCAAACTGAAGCTGAAACTCCTGCTCTGAACTTCAGACCCCTCATTCAAATCTGAACCTTTTTCCCCTTGGAAAATCTGCTTTCCATATAAATCCCCAGATACCCTTTCCTTCCCCAAAGATGTGAGAAAAGTTTGGCCTAAGCAGCTCCATGTGGTAACAAATCTCAAAGGCTAATTGCGTGGAAAAGCATTTCCTTTCATCAGATTTAAATTTTCTGCCTTTTAGCGCCGACTGCACCCTTTTCCTTGCATCATGGGAAAGCAATGTTTAATGCACGGAGCTGGAAAGGGCCCAAGACCACCGAGTTGTTGCGTGAAGACCCGCAGGCTGCCAGCAGATTTAAACAACTGTTGATCATCACAACCACCACCACCAAATTCCAAACAGATTACCAAAAAAGGCCAAGGCCAAACCCCTATTTCTAGGTTAGAAAAACAGATTCTTCCAACTGTTGTTATGGTGAGGAATTCAGCTCGTTTGCAGATGACAGGAAGAGTGGAGCTGTAGGTCGCTGGCAGAAGGAGGACACCCAAGACTTGGGAAATTGTACCTTTCTCCTTTGTTTTTCCTGGGTAGTTGCTAACACTGCAAGCAGCTTTTCAGCAGAAAATGCCAAATCAATTCTCTATTACTTGGAAACAAAGCAGGAGTTATTCTGACTTGCCTCAGCAGCATCTCTAGGAAGAGATCTTTAGGGTGTAGAGAGTAAGTCATGTGAGGAGCAGCTGAGGGAGCTGGGGGTGTTTAGCCTGGAGAAAAGGAGGCTCAGGAGAGATCTTATCATTCTCTACAACTACCTGAAAGGAAGTTATAGCCAGGTGATGTTTGCCCTTTTCTCCCGGGCAACTAGGACAGGACAGAGGAATTGGCCTCAAGCTGTACCAGCAGAGGTTCAGGTTGGACATCAGGAAATAGTTTTTCACTGAAAGCGTGGTTAAGCATTGAAGTGAGCTGCCCAGGGAAGTGGTGGAGTTACCAGCCCTAGAGGTGTTCAAGAAATGACTGGTACTTAGTGCCATGGTCTAGTTGACACGGTGATGTTTGCTCAAAGTCTGGGCTCAATCAACTTGGAGGCCTTTTCCAGCCTCAGTGATTCTATGATCTAGGATATCTTTGCAATGTGAAGAGGTTTTCTCCTCCCTCCCCAGCTTCACTTTGTCCTCCCAAACATCCATAGGGCTGGTGGCTCTGAGGGCATATTAGGAAAAGTCAGACCAATTGACAAAAGGAGAACCTGATAGTGTCCCTGATTTGCTCTTGCTAGGGAGCAGCAGCAGCTTTGGACAGAATTTGTTTCAAGCCCACCAGCCCAGTTAAGCCTGAACGCTTCAGGTCTGTCTTTCATGGGAATAAAGCTGGGACAGCAACAGAACAAGCAGCTTCAAACCACACAGCCCTCAACAACCTGCAGACAGGGAGTGGAGGGTCCTGGATGTGGCTATGCCATAGGAAGGAGAGTCCAGGCTCTCTTTCCTGTTGTCCCCTCCTTACAGATGCTCAGCACTCAGCCTATGGCAGAAGCGGTCTCCAGGGATGAGGCAGGGTGGAGCACACCCATCTGTTCCTGAAGAAATCCTAAAAGTAGCCATGTGGAAGAGGTCATGCTCCCCAGTCCAGCCTTTCCAAGAGCCAGGAGGGCACTAGCTGTGCCAAGCATCCCTGTATCAGGCCTTAAAACACAGTTTTGCTCCCATTTTTGAAGCAGAATAACTTAAAAGAAAAAAAGACAAACTCGCCTATAGGCCAATAAGTCAAACCAGTGTGGCTTCCCCAGCTCATTCACATGGCTGATACTGGCCAACAAAGCCATCATTCCCAGCTCTACCTGCTTTTTTCCGACATGTGCCAGCAGTAGACAGCTGTGTGCCTCTGGCTGTGCCAAGCCTTCTCCTGGGTACAGACCCACATGTGTTGGGCAGAAGGGGCAGCAGGCAGGCTGGGAAGCAGCAGACCCTATCCCACAGGGCTCCTGGAAAGTTTCCTGCCTTTGGGCAAGGGCTTTTGCCTCTGGGCTCTGCAGAGCTCAGGCAGAGACACCGAGTTTGTCCCCACTGGCAGAGTGATGCAGGGTTTGGTCGGACCAGGCAAGGCAGAGGATGTCCTTGTACCTTCCTCCCAGCCCAGCCACTACCAACAGGGATGAAATAACCCATTGATAATCCCAATGAAAATGCAATTAAAAATTAGGCATTACCACCCAAATCCTTTGCTGTAACAATGTACAGGGTAAGCTTACAGCAGATTACTTGACAGCTCCCAGCTATCCCGTATTCACGTGCATAAACTCCACTTTTCAAAACCAGCTGTTCCTGTAAACTGCATCCTCAGATAAACTGGCACTGCTTTACTCCCTTCCCTGAGAAGACGTGGCATATGGGGGGCAAATGCTCATCAGAGGCAAGAAAGCTCTGGGGTAAATCCTCTTTTGTTATCTGTAGGCTGGAAAGAGGTCAGCTTAGAAAATATCTGGCTACTACACATGAAAAAGTGGTGTTTGGGGAAGCTATTTGAAGGACAGTAGCCTTCCCAAGGCTCAATTCTGCATCCATGAACTTCAGCTAAACTACTTAGCAGAGATTTCTTCACAGATCCCTTATTCAAAATATTTGGGTGAAAGAAAGTGCAATTATGATTTCTGTAGGTTTGTGGCCAAGAAAATATAACCAGGTTATTATAGTGGAAATGGTGTCACTTGTATCACCATGGGGACAATGTCAAAGTTGTGGCTGAGGCAGAGCTATGAATATGCATTTCTTGGGAAAAGTAAAAAAAATACACATTTGGCTCTACAGTATCTCCAAACATAGAAATAAGTAAATTTCAAAAGTCAGAGTTCTGAGATAGTTAATTTTTTTTAGTTCCTGAGTGTTTTTTTACTATTCATGTTTGAAAATGGCTGAATTACAGTTTCGAATACAATCTCCTTAATAACTGGTCTCATTTCCTCAAACAAAATTCATTTAGGTTAAAAAAAATACATATCTCATTCCTCCTCACAGTTGTCTTTGCTTTAAAAAAGCTTCCACACTAAGTTCAACACGAGCATCTTTTCTGTACATATCCCACACACAGTCAGATGGATTCTGCACGTTCATAACCTCAGCAGACAAAATTTTGCTTAAACACAACTCGTCTCAAAGAGCTCCAGAACAGCCAAATCTGTTGCCTGCTGTACACAGGCTTCAGAGCAAGGTCTGTTTGCATTCACACGTCATTAAAGACAGTATCAGTAAGTTAATGGAAGGTAGAAGTGGAGAAAGTTATCAAACACTTGATGATAAACCAGGGACAATTTTTTATTGAAATATAGATTTCAATATAAAATTGAAAAAGAGCTGCTCTAGTCTAAAGAAGCAGAGAAAGAAGTGGAAGCAGCAGCAAAAGTCCAGGCAGATGCTAAGGCAACCTCTGCTTGCAGAGGGGGAGACGAGGGAAGAAACTGAGCTACAGTTTCTGCTTGTTGTCAGCTAAAGCCAGCAGAAGACACACAGATAACTTTCCCATCCCAGTTTATTTCCCTTTCTTTATGCTTATGATGCATGTACTGATTAAAATGATTTTAAAACAAATCCTGAACTGTTGAATAAATTCAAGTTCTACAGATAATTTTGGAGGGGAAAAAAAAAGATAAGTATATGAAACCCAAGTGCTAACACCTCTGGTTTCTTTAGAAGGGTAGAGGTGATTTTGTTGTGTTTCTCTCTAATGAAGAGCCAAATGGATGTTATTGTTTTGTACCTCAAAGGGTAAAAACACGGCCTGATTCAGCTTAAGGCTGGGGGAGAACCCACATTCTGACAACATTCATCTCTGACATACCTTCAGATTTGTTTCCTTCTGCTTTTTCTGTTACCTTCCCACTGCTTTTTCTCAACTGCCTTCCATAAAGAGGCCTGTGCCCATTGCACCCCCATATGGGGGTGGAGGGGCTCACCTGGGCTTGCTGACAATCTGCTGTCCCTTCTTTTTTTGGAGTGAGACAGTGGCTTTGGTTTAGCTCAGTTTGTTGCACAGTTTTGCGCACAGAAATGGTGGGAAATTGCACAACAGGCTCAGTTTGATTCTTCTAGAGGGATTAAGAGGTAATATGGAAATTAAGAATCCTCTTTGACCCAGGTTTCCCCTCCCACATCCCATGCCACAAATTTTTCATGCCCTCAATTTGGTTTCTGGGTTGCTCTGGCGTTTTCCTCAGCCCCAGACACAGGGTACGTGGAGAAGCTCAGCACGGGGACTAGACCCTGTTCAGGCCTGGTGGGGACCTAGGAAGCCCAGTTTGGCTGGGAAGAACTTCCCAGGTGGGTGTGCAGGGCCAGACACCCGGGGCATCCTGCTGCTGGGAACAGCAGAGTTCTCCTTCATTTCACAGAACCCAAGATTTCACCCAAGTATCTTTTGCTGTTTGCCATTCTAGAGAGAGGGGGATTTTTGTGGGAGGTGGCAGTTCTGTGGAAGTGACTCCAGCAATACTGGCTCTACCACAGCCAAGAGACAAACACTTTCTGCCATTTGCCCCTCAAACTCTGGCCAATAGTTGCTGTGCTGCCCTCAATGCACTAGTGAAGAGGTTCTCTCACATCCGCTGCTTGCCAATAAGCAAGTTAATTTAACTCAGGCACACAATTCAAAGCGGTTTGAGTCATCAACATCCCTGGCTATGGGTGTCCAGACACCACATCCAACCACACATGCATTAATAAAGGCTTAAAAATAGACCATCGATTCCTCTAGACCTGAAATAACACGTCTGATCCCAGGAAAGCAAAAGTCCCAACAGGGACAACGTCAGCCGAGGGGGTGCAACGCAGGTGGTTTCCCTAATGTGCCTTCAAGTGGTGGTGGTTGGGTCCTCCTGTTCTCCCAGAGCCTGCAGCTGGGGAGGGGGCACTGGAGATGCTCCAGCAGTGCCAGTGCTGCCGCCTCGGCTGGGCTTAGGTGCTGACAAACACCGGATCAATTATTCATCAGCTAAAAGGCAGACTTCTATTACAACAGATGTTTCTCCGAATGTTTGACACTGCCCATTAACTCACCCTTTAATTTTAATTGCTTAACTAATGGCTATGTTCAAGGTTAAATGAGCTTAAATCTTTATTCTTCTCTTGCGCCGCTTAATATAAAGATATCGTCCAACTAACAGGGAAAAGGGAGGGAGAAGGAACCAATCCAAGTATCATCTTTGATACAAAAAAGCAGCCAGTTAATCCTCCACGTGCCTGCCCGGGAATAGGCACAACACTCAGGCATGGTTCTCTCTAAAACTGAGAAGCAATGGGAGGGTCCCTCAGGCTGAAGGTGTCCCCGGGGTTGCAAAGCCAGGCTGAACTTGGAAGGAGTCAACATGGGGTGAGCATCTTTCCTGAAGCCAACAGAGAGAGGAAGCACCTGCTCAGGGAGGTAGGAAGCATTTGTTTCCAGCACGCTGTTTAGGTACCCTCCAAACTGAGAACTCGACTTAGGCAATTTAGGTTTGTAAGTCACGGTGGTGCTGGTCTGGCATGGAAAGGCTCCTATGCTTCCTCCTATAAATATTTATAGCCCATCTGAACAGTGGAGTTTGCTGGCCAAGAGGGGCAGGAGCTCTGAGGAAAAGGAGAGCTTCACCTCCCTGCCTGGGGCAGCAGGGAGGGATTTGTCCCTTGGGAAATACAACCCCAACAAAGTGCTGGGCTGCTGGGCTGCAGGGCAGGGGACACGCTCCCTACCTTGCTGCTGCTGCTGTATCCTTCTGTCTGATTTCTCCACTCATTTTATACCAGGCAGGACTACTCAGCTGGTTCTCGGCATCTCAGTGAGGTCACAAACACATGAATTTCTGCAGCATGCATAGCCACAACCTTGCTATGTGCCAAGCCTGTATTTACCACGCATTTTAGCTCTGCAATTTGGTACCCCTCTAGGAATGAGCAACATAGGTGCTGCTAATGCCACAGAATGAAGTGTGTCCTGTCCCCTCATGGCTCCCCACTGCAGGAACAAGGATGTTCCCGCAGCAGTACCTCACTGCCAGAACCAGTTCCCTCAAGTCACACCAGAAGAAAACATAAGGACACATCCTGGAGAAGCCACATCACTAGGCAGGAGGCTTTTCCTCAGCTCAAGATACCCTTCGGCATCACATCTGTTGACATAACTCAAGAATATGTTGCACCATTTTTCTCTAGCAGGGCATATGGATTTAGTTTGGATAGTTCAGATCTGCTCACAAAAAATAAATTACCAGTACCAGTAGGAATAATGGGAGAGGAAGGACCAGACCCAGCACTTCCCAGCCCCAGGAGCAGCAGCACCACACCACCCCCATCCCAGGAGAGGGACTTCACACACATGGTCAAGGAAAACACTTCTTATTTTCTGTGTCTTACCACATTAAAGGCATGAGGGAAGGTAAGAGGATGCAGACAGAATAAGCTTTTTTTTTTTTCAACATAGAAGAGAAAAGGAAGCACGCCTCCTTCCTTTCTGGCTTGCTTTCCTTCCTTTTGTCCCTCTCTCAAGAGGTGAAGGAGCAGAGATTAATGCAGACCATTCTCCAAGTTGTTGTTGTCCTTCAGGATGTGTTGGTCCAGATATTTCTCGCCTATTTTGTGAACAGTTTGGAGACTGAAAGGTGACCAGACACCATGCTAGGGGCTAGGGCCTCCTCTCTGCTCTGCTGGTGTAGCTCTAGTTCAGTTCAGCTGTTACAGCCAAAACAGACTCTAAAAAAACCCACTAAATTTCTACTGGGATTTTGTAAAATTCCTTTGGTTGCACCTCTCACTCAGATTCAGGAGGCCAAGTCCCCTCTTTTTGTCCTGGAAACATTAAAGACCAGTTTGGATGGGGCTCCGAGCAAGCTGACCTAGTTGAAGATCACATACAAGGGCACATAGTGATAGAAAAAGCAGGACGGCAGTTTAGTTTAGAAATTATGGAAAAATTCCTTACTGTGAGGGTGGTGAGGCACTGGCACAGGTTGCCTGGAGAAGCTGTGGATGCCCCATCCCAGGAAGTGTTCAAGACCAGGTTGGATGGGGCTTTAAGCAACCTGGTCTTGTGGAAGGTCTCCCTTCCGATGGCAGAGGGGTTGGAACTAGATAAACTTTAAGGTCTCTTCCAACCCAAACCATTCTATCATTCTATGAAGATGTCCCAGCTCATTGCTGGAGGGTTGGACTGAATGACCTTTAAAGGTACCTTCCAATGCAACTGTTCTATGATTTACCAAGGAGGTTATAACCAATTGCTTCACTGTCATCATGCATCAGCCACTGGGAGCATGCCCAGCGCTTGTTGCCCATGTGGGAAGAGGGAAAAGCATTCAAGGACATTGGCCCAGCCCCTGTTGCCACAACCAGCATTACACCAGAGCTTTCAAGATCAGTGCTGGCCATGGGTAAACATTCTTCCATGTCTTACGGAAGTTTAACAGGAGATAAGATGCTCCCTTCTTCCTGCCAGGGTCTCCTGTGCTCCAAATCAGTACCAAGGAAAGACAGCTGAAAACCTGTGGCCTTCATGCATGCAGCAGGAATGTTTCCCAGCCCTTCTCCTCAGCTAAGCAATTATAAAGCGGAACAAGCCTCTGTAGCTCAGATTCAAAACTGAAAAGAAGTTCTTAGTTTAAGTTGCTTTCCACCCCCCCCCCTCCAGTGCAGGCTCACGAGGACATCCACTCATTTGATTTTGGCTCCAGCTCAGCAGCGTTCGGTAGTGACAACCATCAATCCTGCCAGACAGCCGATGGCACAGACTGCTCGGAGTGGGCGATCTCAATTTTTTTTTTTTTTTTTTTGCAGCTACACTGCAATTTGCGTGGCGGTTCAACGCGGGCTGGCGGGCAGCCAGGCGCTCAGCACCCTCCTCCCACCCAGAAAGGTGTCTCTGCAGAGCAAGGTGCCGGGGCTGCGCGGCGGCTGCCAAGACCGCGGCGTGAACCGTGCCAGTCCTGCAAATAGACACCGGATCGCAGAGCTGTTAATCCCACACATTTCGGTGTCGCAAAGTTCAACGCTGAGATGATATTTTTTTTTTTTTTATTTTTTTCCCCCCCCGCACCCACCCACCAAGCACACCCTGAGTGGTATTAAGCTTAAGTTTATGGATGGTTCAGCGCAGCCCGATTTTTTGGCAGGAAAGGGTAAGGTTGCACCGAGCACCGGGGATGTCGCGGCCTGGTTACCGGCTCGCCCCTACCCTTTGGTGAATATTGGATTTCTGAGCGCAGAAGTGAGGATTTCATTCTTTGTTCTTGAACTCATTCTTTCCATCCCAGGGGCCAGTGGAATGTAATCTCTCCAGATGCCAGCACCTCTTAGGAAATTGTAATATAGCAGCTATGCACTGTAAGTGGTTTATTCATACATGGAGAAAAGAATAGGAATATCCTTGGGGGATGGTTTTGAAATGGTGCATGGTGACACAATCCAAGGGACAGGCAGGATTTACTTCAGCTGAGGATCTGTCCCCAAACACTTGTTTTCAAGAGGAGTAGCAAAGCGGACGTTTTGTCTTTTACTATTGTTTTGTTTAAAGTCTTTTCTTGCTGTTTAAAGCCACCAGTGCTTCCTTCCTGGGGAGGGACGCAAAGCTTTTAGGGTTACTGTAAATAATCAGAGCCAGAGCAATCAGCTGAGCAAATTGTCCTGTCCGCTGACACTAACAGACTCCACCAACCTACTAGGAACTTGACCAGCTTTTTTTCCCCTTTTGCTACTGCCATAATAAAGTAAAGATTTGCCAAAAGAACCTCTTTGGAGCAAAGTAAAAGAAATGCCTTGTGCAATTCCCAGGAGCATTCTCAAAACTGTCCTTTACCAACTCTGAATTAAGAGGTTTGTCAAGCAGAAAAGGCACACAGGAGAACAAGGGAGCCCAAAGAGCCAACTGACAGATTACCACACGACAAAGCTAAAAGGGAACTCCAAACCCTGCCAGCGCGGCTACCCACAGAGCCTGCCAAGAGCCAGATGCTGCCACAGGGATAATATCCTCCAGGGCTGGGGAACCAGGCACTTCCCAGCCTATCGAGCTGAGAACAAGGGGACGGAGGGGCAGCTGTGCACCCCAAGCTCATCATATCTGCATGAAAAAGCCTTGAGAGAGGAACAGGCAGGTCTCTTCAGGAAAAAAAAAAAAAAAAAAAAAAAAAGAAACCCACCAGGGTATCTGCTTCTTCCCCAGAAACTCCCCTGGGGAAAAAAAATAAATAAAAGCTGAAAAAAAAAATTAAAAATTGCAGTCCTTCTGCATAGTGCCTTTGCTCCTTATGTGAAGCAAACTGCCAGCGGGGGGGGAGAATGAACAGGTCAGGTGGGGGAAGAAATGACACATAGAAAGGGAATAACCAGCTGGCTTTGCAGAATTAGGAACCAAAAACACACATTCAGGAGCCCAGCGCTCACCCCGCTCCAAGCAGACTTTTATTAGTAACCAGCTCCGGTGGGTCTGCAGCAGGATTCTGCTGAGAAAAGAGCAAGTTAACACAGACACATCGGTGTCAACATTACCCTTGAATGGAAGTAGCATAAACACAAAATATTTGTTTCGCTGCTACTGTGCAACATCTGTTCCCAATGACTTACTCATTCCCCGCTCTCCCTCCCTCGGGGTTTCAAAGTACACAAGGAAGAGGGAGAGGCTCGCAGGTAGAGCTGACGCCGTTGTGCAACATCAGAGCCCGCTCTACAGCCTTTCATGGGCAAAATTCTACCCTGTTGCACTGGAGTTTACCCCCCTGGGGCTGAACTTCCCAGCATACAGCCCCCTATCCAGAATTTCCAATCTATAGAAACTGTGTGATATCTTCTCCAGTTTGGTACCTTCCCATGTGAAAATCTGCAGGGGTGGCAAACCTGAAGACTTTTACCTGAAAGGCAGCCAATCTAATACTTTCCTTAGCAGAGTTAAAAAACACAACTCTTTAAAAAAAAAAAAGAAAAAATTAAAAATCAGACTTCAACTCATTTTTTAAAACCCAGTGAATCAGCCAGCTTTGGCTGCAGTGCCAGAAGCCAGCGATGCAGTAAGAGCTCTCACTACATCTATTTTCCTTCCACAGAACCCTTTAACACCACACAGTTGTAAAAGCTCAGGGAGTTTGTGCCAGGTCATGATGTGGAGACAGGCTCTCCCAGGGAAACTCCCAGCACTGACATTTTAGCAGCAAGGCTTTTAGGTATGTCAGCTTGAGAGGAGAATTAAGAGATCCAGATATCATGACTGTGCATGAGATCATCCTAGGGGACAAATTCAGCTTTTGTAGTTACATTCCTGATACTTCCCTGCACTCCCCTGTGCTCCATCAACTGTGCACAGCCGCATCACATACCCTGAAGACCCAGTGAACAGAGAAAAACACACACAAAAAGGCATGTTTTGAAAAATCATTTCCAAGATAAATCTCCTAAGTTTCCATATTCCAAAAGCAGTTGACATTTTTTTTGTTGGGTTTGAAATAAATGAAACAAAACCCCAGAACTTCTGATTTGAAGGTGAAAATAAAGCATTGCAAGAACTTGCCAGTATGCTACTGGAGGCAATGTGAACGCTGTGAGGAAGTCACTGGGCTCACACCATACTTCAGAGCAGTGCTCAGTAAGTTTTGGCATCTTTTGATGTTTGCAAACACTGTAGAACAAAGTGTTGCCTGATCTTTTAAATTCTAGTTTTACCAGCAGCAAGGCTTAAAAAACCCGAGCCCAGTAAAGCAGGTGGCTTTTGCTGTTGCAAGTCTCAGGTGACTTTTTAGCCTACTTTTAGAGGTAACAGGAGTTTCTGATTCTGCTGATGGTGAGGAGTTAAATGCAGCACTCAGAAGTATTGCAGCTCATCTGCCCCACCGTGAGCCCGAGCACCTCAGCCCCGTTACCCCAGCAACAAGAAGCAGAAGAACTATCACCATCATTTTAGGGTGAGACCATGGCCCAGAGCCCTGTGCTTTGACCTCAGAACTGATCATACCTTTTGTGTTCAAGTCTGCAAACCACATTCTGACCTCCCCAAAACTGTCCTCATCCCTTGGGTGCAGAGCCTGGCTCTCTCCTTCACTGTCTCTTCAGGCAAGTCTTGCCCTTGCAGCAGGGGATGAAGAACCTCCAGACACTCCTGGCTGCCCCCAAAGCAGAGGAACACTCAGTAAGGTTGAAAACAGCAAGTCCAAGTTCCAAAATGCTGTGAAAGGCTGAAGCTCTGCCTGCATCCCTCCCAGGCAAGTGCTGCTATCCCAGGCTTATTGCACTGAATGGTGTCATTAACTCAGCTCCTTTCCTTCCCCAGCTTCAGGAAGGTCCAGACAAGACAATATTGAATGCTTGAGATTCTAACACCTCCAGATACATGGAGCTGAGTGGAATTCAGTGCTCCACTTTCATGGCACTGAAACTAGGATTGGATTGCAGCTCAGCAGCTCCACAGAGCTCCCTCAGATCTGCTCCACACCTAAAGCAAAACTCAATCTCCTGGGTAAATTTGAGCTTAAGCAAACTTGCCACACTCCCTGAGAGCCATGGAGCTGAAAGTTTTTCTGCCAGTTGTAGGGGAAGCACCAGGATAAAAAGTGCTGCCCAGACCAGGGAATGACAGTGAGCAGGCATTAATCCTGCTTCACCCTTCCATCAGCCTAAAGCAGAGCAGAGATACAGGCACCTGCAGCACCAGGTCTCACAGCCCAGCATTCCCCCAGCAGCTCTGGACCCCTTACCCTCCCAGCAGTGAGTTTGTCCACCATACCCTTGTCAGCTGAGGTGCTCAGACCTTACCAGGCTGAAGGCAGGAAGGACCCTCATGTTCATTACCTCATTCACCTGTCACCACCCCCACAGGCTACACTGTCCCACCTGGTCCAGCTCCAGTCTAATGAGACTCACAGGGTTAATAACCCCTGGTGTAGCCTGGCCCCTGGCTCCCTTTTCCAAGCATAATCTATCTGAACACCCTACTTTTGAATTAATGCAAGAGAAATTAATTTCATTAATAAGAGGCTAATGAGGTTATTTTTGAAGTCAGAACCACAGGTTCAGTTTGAACACTACAAAAGAGGGAAGGCAATCACGCTTGGGGTTTTTCCCCCCCCCAAAAAAAATTTAAATTGTGTTCATTAAAAAGAGATCAAAATTCTACCTTAAGCAAAAGCTTAAGACAAGCCCCAGAACACAGCCTACTGCTGGCCAAGCAGAGGTCAGTCCCTAAGAGCGTCCTGAAGAACAAACACAGCCTTAACCTTGTGCATTTTACAAAAGGCACTTAAGCAGGCACTGACACAACAGCCCATTTCTCATGCTGCCCACCTACAGACAGCAGCTTATGCTCTGGGGCCTCCTATATTTTACTGGCTGTGAAATAAAACACCCAGGGGGCTTCAGAATAAGCTCCTCTGCTGCTTTGCCCATGACTGCATGCAGGTCTAGTTTATCAGTTGGGTCAGTCCCCCACAGAAGCCCATTTTTGCATCTCAGTCATCACAGAGCCGCCCTCCTTATCCATACCCACCTGAAAAGGAAAAACATCAGAGCATAAGACCTGGGCTAGATATTAGGAAAAAAAAAAAAAAAAAGGTTTTCTAGGCTAAGGGAGAGGGGGGCACCAAGAGACTGCCCAAGGAGGTTCCCACAAGCAGGTTAGACACATATTTGCCAGGTAAAACTAACAGTGAGTTGCCCCTGCGCAGGAGTAGGGCAGACCAGATGCCCAGACAAGGTCTCTTTCCCTCCTCTTCCAAGGATTTTGTGTATATCCTCTGACAGCAACATGGTGAAAGGGTTTGCTTACAAAACATTCTCAGAAACAAAATTGTTAGATGTGTAAAAAGTCTCTGAGGAAATGATTACAAGGAAAACAGTTTCTTCTGACAGCTGATTAGACATCAGAAGGGTTGAAACCCCAGCCACTGTGACTACTCCTTGTACGACAAAACTAAGATATTTTTATCTAATTTACAAAATGAGGGAGAGAGCAGCTTCTGCTCTTCCAAATGTCAGTGGCCCTCTATGAAATAAAGATACCTTCCGGTACATGAGAAATGTGACGTTCCTGGTCCTCTTTCAGCGCTCATTGCCATTACTGACTGCACAGATGCAATGGATTTTTGAACACAAGATGTATTATGTTTCCTGCCAGAGGCTCAGATATGCACAGGCATTGAAAACACTGCCAGGTAGTTACTTTTTATACTGACTCAGTATTTGCTGGCAGTTGCTGCCAAGCATTAGCTTGACTCTTACCAATAGGTTGGGAAGTCAGCACTGCTAATGAAATTCTCCACGTTATCTGAAACATCATCTTCCCCCCCATCCCAGAATAACATTCAAGAGATTCTCACACTCGAAGAACTACCCCAAGGCAAATTCCTACCCCAAGGAATTCATGACACCCAAGGCAGAACTCGCTTCACACTTTCTGCCCCACACAGCATTTGTTCTGCAAAATCTTGCTGGACTGGAGCTGCCTTGTTGCCCCAGAGGGGAATCCAGCCCCTTGCTGCCCCCACCTTGGAGATCATGTATTTACACACGGGTGCTTTTGAGTCCAGTTGCTCTCAGCACGACCTTGGGAACGAAGATGGCACCGTTTTTTTCTCACCTTGTGCCAGCCAGGAAGTCCAGTGCCTGCCAAACACTGGCCAGACACCGCAGAACACCACGAAGTGCAAAGCAAGTTCTTCCCTTCCAAAGCCAAATCAGCCATTTGATAATTAACCACCCGGATCGAGCCAGACGAGCCACGAGGATGAGGGTGAAGCTCGCTGTGTTCCCCCACACAACCTGCACCCCGCGGGGCGGCCCCGAGGAGGTTGGGGGCTGACCCCAGACCTTGCTCACAGACACGGTGGCAGATGTGCCGGGCTTCCCCACGGTCTCCCCCTTGCCTGGCAGATGCTGGCCTCTCTGGGAAAGCGCTAAATGGATTCTGCTGAATCACTGCAGCAGATGGTTCGTAACACCACCTGGATAGCACAGAAAAGAGAGAGAGATAAAGAAGGTTGGGGAACAGAGAGTACCTAGTGTGTGGGCTGAGTTATCCCTAGGGATAAGTAACCTGTGGATAAGGTCGTCATTTGAACTTTGTTTGCTCAAATTCCTATGTTATTAACACTGATATCATCCCTTTCCTAGCAATTCTGTCCCGACATCTACAACCTATATTGCTTAAAAATCCCTTGGGAAAAGCCTTCAAAACCCCTTGGGATGCCAGAGCCTACTCTCTGCCACTGGAATACAGTGGCAGCACTGCCTGGCCCAGGCTGCTTTGGCTGGTGGTAGCACCAGCCTTCATCCTTGTCTGTACCAAACTCCTCTAGGTAGGGTAGGGCACATATCAGGCTACATCATCTTCGCCCAAGTATATTAACAGGGGTTTGGGAGCGGTAGTTGGGTTTGGTTTTGTTGTTTGGTTTTTGTTTTAAAGCCAGGCTGGCAAGTACTTTAGTTTTCTGCAACACATCATTTTGAAAGGGCAGGGGAGCCAGCTGTGTACAGAAGTGAGCAGCTGTACAAGAGGGAAAAACAAACAGGAAACAGGTAACAATAACCAGCGTGTTTGCTCACTCTCCTCCTGTTAAACTGCAATAGCAATATGTACTTTTTTTGTAACTGGGATGAAAAGAGAGTGTCAATAAGAGCGTAGGGCTACGGCACATAAAGAGGTGCTTGGAAAGCACTTGGCATCTCTCTGCAGCAGCTTATCCCACCTCTGAAAAGTAAGAAACTGGGATCCCTCAAGTTCAGTTGTTCCAAGACATGTTGCTGCACAAAGCTGCTCAACCTGCCGCATTTCCGGCCGGGTCCTCCGCAGCACAAAACATCAAGTCATTTGAGATAAACAGTTCTCCAGGCAGTGGGTCGCAGCTCTGTTCGTGATTCCTCCTCCTCCTCCTCCTCCTCCCAGGACAAGGTGTTTTCACACACCAACTGCACAGTAGGTTAGACTTGAGCCCAGCTTTGCCCTACATAGGCTGTTTTTGCTAGGTCACACCTGCCATTGATTCCCTCAGATAACCGCTGCTGTTTCATGTTCTGCTGTACACCTTGCTCAGCAGAACAGCACAGAAAGACACTCATGGGCAAGCAAAGTTCAGGGTGGCACAGTCTGACCCCAAGCACCAGGGAAGCACTGGAAGGTGACAGTACTACCAACCAGCTGGGCAATATAAAGACCCCTCTACCCCTCCACCTTCCCATGGGGGACCTCCCTCATTAACATGCCTGGAGGCCTATTTCACTTGCAAGAATCTAATTTGATCAATAAATAAGATCCAGTGCTTCCCACAAGGTAGGATCCAACAGCACTAGGGACCTCACCTGGTGACACTCCCATGGATTAGCATTAACCCTCCCTCAGTGCTTGGGAGGCACTTGGTCCAAACCCAGACCCCATCAGTTAAGCTAGGAAAAAGTCATTTCTCCGTGGTCTTCAGCTGCACAGCAGCATTTGACGACACACAGCCAGATGCACCTGGACACCCACAGCCATCCCTGTCCATACCAAGGCCAGACCACCTCCAGAAGGCACTTAACACTTCAAAACAAAAACATTTCCCAACATTCACCTCAAGGAGAACCAGGCTTTGCAAGGGCAGCAGGAACCCAAACTGCTGGCATTGGCAGGGCTGACCCTTGCCAACCTAAGGAACCCCTGACATGCTGTAATCCTGGGAGATGACAGCCCTTGCAGCATGGGATTAGGACAGCAGATGCTCCCAGGGGTCACTCCCTTTCCCACTAGGAAAGGCAGGATCACTCCCAACATAGCCATGAGCTGGCAAGGCAGGGAATCCTGCCTAGAGCAATCCTACTGCTTATTTGGTACATACACAGCCAGCACCACCCCCCCACCCCCTTCCCAGTATCCGCTTAGTGGCCTGGTTTCTTCTCAAAGCTTTTTATATTTCACATTCCTAAGATTTAATTATGTTATCAGAACAACAGGCATCAGGATTTGGAGTGCCAGAATTCACATTAGCAATTGCTATCAACAAAGAAAATGGGCACAGCATGCCCATGCCAGAGGAGATGTGGGCTGCTCTCCTCAATCTACTCACGGTTATTTATAGCCCGTTTGCAAGCCATCCACCTCCCAGGTTTAGCTTCAAGCTTGCTTCCTTCTGAGCACCCTTTCCCTCAAAGAAAAGCCTTTTGCCTCCTCCTTCCCCAGCACAGCACTCAGATTTGGGTAAAATTTATGTAATTCTTTTTTGGGGCAGGGAGGAGATAAGACACCTTTGAATGTTCTTCTGTACATCTGAAACAGCAGAAAAGGGTGGAAACAGAGTGCTGCAGATTAGCAGCTGCAGGGACAACCATCTCTCTGAGGTAGAAATTAAAAAAAAAAAAAAAAACAACAAACCAAACCAAACAAAAAAAACCCTAAAAAAAATATTTATAGTTTCTAACACTTCACCACACTGCAGCAGAATCACCACGCATCTTCAGCAGCTTTCTGCCCTCCTTGCAGATGGGGATGGAGGCACAGGATCTATAAGGAAGGACACATGCTTGAAGGCAAGAAATACCCACCTATTTTGAGATGATTGCAAAGCAGCAGCTACATGATAGCAGAAGGGGGAGAGATTGCTGTGCCTCCCCACTGGCATTAGCTATAACCTGCCCACCCTTCCACCAGCAACATTTTGAGGCAGTTTGATTCTGCCAGAATATTTTGCTTCCAAATAATTAAGAAACACAAGGTGCAAACCTACACAGACCAGCTTATTGTCCTCCCCTGAGCAGCAGCTGGCACGGACAGCTTGTGCCTTCTTCCTCCCAAGCCCAGCTCTTGCTGAACTCAGCCCAAAGTTTTAAGGGGGGACATTAGCAGGAGTGGATCAGACCTCAGCTCTGCCAAGGCTGGGAGAGATTCAGCACTTAAGAGAAGCCCTTCACGCCAGTTAGCCCACACAGTGTTGGGATCAGCCCAAAGGTGTGGGATGCTGGTGGCACTGGTGCCTTTGTTGTCCTGTCCTTGGCCACCGCGACACCTCTGTGTTCACAGGTTTGTCACCGGGCCACCAGCACCCACCTGTGGCTGTCACAGCACCACTCAGGGCAGGGCTGACAAATGGCTCACTCAAGGGAGAGCTGAGCCTCTTCAAACGTCCCCAATAACTGGTTAAAATGCAGAAGTGGTGCTGGTTTAGGTCCAGCCTAGTGACTAAGGAAATGCTCAGTCAGGCTCTGACTGAGACACAGCAGCTCCTCACACGCCTAAAATTCTGCATGGCCCTGAAAAAGGAAGGAATTATTAAAGTATATAATAATAATTAAAAGAAAAGCAGCAAATTATAAAATATTTATAAAAATAATCAATATTAATATGGAATTAAAAAAAAAAAGCAAACACCACACCCCTTCTGCTAAAGGGGGGAGGAGGCTCAAGCTTACAATTCTAGCACGTTTTATTTTGTGTAAATTTATAAAGACAACAATCCTAGTCACGATTGTCACGTTGTACAGCACATACCAATACAGTTGCAAACAGAACTCCACGCAAAACTAAGCGCTAACAGTAGCTTGAATCACTCTTCCTGCGATTGTCATATCTAGACTAACAGTATTACACTAACACTGAAGGAAAAATAGTTCACTATAAAACAGTGATAGAACATTTTTATAAAATATATTCCATTCCAATAGCTTCTCTACATACTGTATACTATAAAACTCTCCCACAAAAATTAGTGTCTTTAAATATACATATTTAATCTGAACTGCACCAAGATTAAAAACAATTAAAAATATCAATGATTTTTTTTTTTTTACATTAACTTCACAGTATTTGTTTGTAGTAGAAGACAAATCCAGTGTTTAAAATGCAGAGCAGGACTGTTCCCTATGGAGACAGTAACCGCCCCACAGAGAAATAGTTTATGAAGAGACAAGCGTTAAGTGTGCCATGTTTTAGTACTTCTCCGCAGAGCCATGAACCATTTTGAAAACATGCTCCAAGCTATTGCAACTTAAAAATAAGAGACACACAGAGAGATAGGCAAAAAAAGTCACCTTAAGAACAAAAATAAGTGCAAACATTTCTTTACTTTAGAAATTCAAGCTATGAGGAGTGGGAACACAAATACCAGACTATGAGAACAGCGTGTTCATGATGTAGTCAAGAATGAGAAAGTCTTTTTTTCCTTATTTAAAAACAAAATAAAAAAAAACAAAACAAAAACAACTTTTGCCCCATATTCACTGCAGTACAGAGCATGCTCATAGCATCAGTTTAATGAATTATTTCTATACTAAGATCAGACACAAACTTGTTTCAACTTTTCCCTGCTCCATATGCTAATGATGTTCTTATGGCACATCCTATTTTATGATCTTCTAAAAAAAATAAAAACAAACAGTAATTGAAGACTGAAATGCAAACAAAAGTGTCACAAGAATGCAAAATTAAGATTACCAGCTTCAGTAATGCTGACTCTACATTAAACTCTTTACATGTTGCTCAACATGCAAAATCCATTGTTATAAAATTTAAAGTGAAGTGTAAATTAACTAGTTTTGAAATAGATTAACAGTAATAATTCCACTTCAAAAACAAAAACAAAACAAAAAAATCTAATAAATACTATCTCAAGTATCTTCAGGAGAAAAAAATAACTTAATTTTAGTAGAAAGAAAAATAACTTAGTAGATTTTGTTCAGTGCTATTTCCAATCACAGCAAAAATAAAAAAGAAAAAAAGAAAAAACTGATTAAGTAGAATAAGACCACAGTACCAAAGCCACTTATGTTCAAGATACAGTACTCTCCCACAACTTTCATATGTAACAGGTTCAGCAAAAATATTTTACAGTTGAGAAATCAGACTGAAAACGAAACCCAAAACTATAAATAAAAGCAAAATTTCACATTACATGTACATTCATAGTTTAAGAGATGAATAATAAGAAGAGGCTGTAACAAGTATATCCTGATTTTCTTTAAAAAAGGAAGTACTTATTAAAAAAAAAAAAATTAGTCAATCCCATATTATTTATGTAGGTAGTGCTCACTTTTTGGACCAGTGGGGAAAAGGCATTGGGAAGTTTTTTCTTCATAAGATACAATACAGTATTTTACGCACAACTTTTTAAAATAATCTAACTCAGTGCTTCAAATTCATTTTAAAATAAACGCTTAAGTTTCACACAACAACTCCAGGAGTGTCAGGAAAGCTGGTGAAGCAATGCTAATGCAGCAGAACGACATTCAAAACCCCCAGGTATTATTATTATTATTATAGTTCAGTCCCATGTACATGTACCTTGAATGGGTAATTTGATTGGAAGAGAATAATCTGATATCCGCCGACATGCACAGACCAAAGGATGCTCTATTAGGCAAGAAACTGAGTTTTCTGGAGTAAAACTGGCTATAGTTACAGGCAGCCTCAGTTTACAAACAAACTAAAAGGAGAAAAAAAAAACAAAAACAAAAACAACAAACTCAAACAAAAAACTCCACCTAAAAATACCCCCAAAAACTTCCCCCGAAAAGGTGGGACATGGCAGGGAGAAAGTTAGGCCATGCTTTCCCTCCAGCGGTTCATCTTCAGGCTGCCCCTTTGAAACACCAGCAATTGCACACGATCTGGCTCAGGGGGATTCACCAACTTCATAAAAAATAAAATAAAGTTTCACGCTGCTGATTGTAGCATGGCAGCAAACTTCTCAGACAAGACAGCAGGGCATCTCCTAATACACAAGGTATGAGTCACGACCTAAGAAACCCCAGGAGCCTGGTATTGGGAGGGGTATTTGGCCACTTTAGGGCTGTTGTCCCCTCCAAGGGGGACAGGATCAGCCTCTGGGTTTTGATATGGAAATGAAAATATTCACATATCATATGATTTTTTTGTATGTCCCAGTGTGCATCCTTGACATTTTGGGAGTGAATATGCCGTGGACAGAGAGAGTGTTTCCAGCCACATTCCATGCTCAAAAGCAGCTTTTCAGTAGGTCAAGCCCAGTAAGGAGGATGGGTGGGAGGGGAAAATTTAAGTCAAGTCCCAAGGCAAAACTTCTCATTTAGATTTTAGGACCAACTGCAGAATTACACTAATGGAATAAAGAGAATAAAAAATGACCAGTACCAAAGACGCAGCCAGGAATCCTCAACCCCTTTAAAAGTTGGGCCAATTTAATGTCTCATCTAGCCCTAGAAATAAAAGTCTGTTTGCTCACTCTGAGACGTGCAGACAAGTTTCTCTACACCAAAATGTATTTAAATCACAGCTCATCTCTTCAGATGATTCTCTGCAACACACAGAGAGCATTAGGGGTGCTTAATGGAATCCAAATTTTTCTCTGGAATTTGCTGATAATCTTTTTTCAAACCGAGGGGAAAAAAAAAAAAAGAAAAATCAAACCAACAAAACCCTGACCACGAAGAAAGTACTTCCAGTGTGAAAACAGATGCTAAATCATTGCAGAATTACTTAAGATCATTTCACATTAATAATGTAACATGGATGAGCAAGAGAAGACCTAAAGGACAGTGCTGGGTAGGAAGGATGGCAGGGGAAGTTGGGAGATGGAGAGGTGGAAGGATTGCATTGAAAGGCCTCTGGAGTGTATACCTCTGCATCTTTTAAAGATCATATACCTGAAGTGAATATCACCAAAATAAAATAAAGGAAAGGAGCGGTGGGGCGGAATTAAAATTCAAATGCTGCCTTTTTTTCCTGTTTTGTTTTAAAAGGGCCAGGGGGGATATTTAAAAAAAAAAAAAAAAAATCACACATCTCAAACAACCAAGGACTTTACAAGGCCACAATGAAATTTGCGGATATGTCTGTACAAATCCCCAGACTGCGTGAAGCGTCTCTCGCACCACTTGCACCCGTGGGGCTTCTCCCTGGTGTGCACGACCGCGTGCCGGCTGAGGTTGTGGGAATACTGGAAGCTCTTTCCGCACTGGCCGCAGGTGTAGGGCTTCTCCCCCGAGTGAGTCCTCTCGTGCCTCTTTAACGTGTACATGCAAGAAAAAGTCTTTCCGCAGAGGGTGCAAGTGGGGACCGACCCATCAGGGGACAGGCGGGTCCGGGAGCCGTCCTTGTCACGGAAGTGAGAGCTCAGGTGCAGCTGAAGGATGTGTGGGCTCGGGAACACCTTGCTACAGAGGGGACAAATGCAGATATGCCCAGGAGGCACGAGGACACCCGAGGAGATGTCCGACGAATCCATGTCGTCCTCGCTCTCATCTCGCTCTTGATCTATATCCTCCTCTCGGGCATGAGAGCTGCCATTCCCCGCGAACATGTGTCCTAACCCTGTCACTAGGCTTTTGGCTGAATTCCCAAAATGCTGACTCTCTGGACTCCTGGCTTCACTGTCCTCCTGATCTGACAGCAAGTCTTGTTCATCTTTAACAAGTGGCTCGGTACCCTGCTGCTGGCTGTCGGAAGCCAGCTGTCCAAAGACATAGGAGGGGTGTAAGGAATCTCTCCCCGGCACAGGCTTGAAAGACAAATCCAGCGCACAGTCCACATCACTCGAAGCCAGGGGATGGTTAACAGACCTTTGGGACAAAGGTCCTGTGGAACTATTGACATTAGCCTTTGTTTTTCCAGCTGCTGCGGCGCACGGTTCTGCCTCTGTCGGCACAGAGCTGACACTTATATGATCAGAGGACCAGGCGGGGTGACTGCTGACCTTTTCTTTGCCTGCTGCTCTCTCGTATTCTGCAACGCTGAATTTTTGTTTGTTTCCTGGGTCAAACTCGTGGACCAGGGGCACTCCGGCGTCTAGAAAATGCTCCGCTTTCTCCAAACTAGCCGCCTCATCATTAATCTTCTCTTCCGGACATAATTCTTTATCTTTCAACTTGCCCTTGCAGACTTTCACAATGTCATACATGTGAAGGTAGCTCGCCGCAGCCAGCACATCTTCCACCGGGAGACTGTTGAATTCCAGCTTTCCCTCGTACATGAATTCGAGCAGCAGGCTGAAGGCAGGGGCTGTGACAATGTCACTGTTCAGATGCACAATATCCCTTTTGTCTAACTGGTCCCTGTAGAAAAGATGGAAGTACATACTGCAAGAGGCAAGAACGGCTCTGTGAGCTCTGAATTGAGCTTCTCCAACTAAAACAGTACAGTCACACAGGAAGCCCTGGTGACGCTGCTGACTCAGACACTGCAGCAACTGGCGGCTATGGTCTGGAAACTCCATTCTTCCTTCATAACCTGTTCAAAACAGGAAAAACTTGAATGCTACTGTAAACTAAAGCCTCCTAGCAGCTGTAACAAACAGATCGGCTTTTTGGTAACCCAAGCCAAAGAAACAGCCTTGGAGATAACGTTTACTGTTAATTGTCTGTAATAGTTTTATTAAGGGGGGGAGGGACAAAAAAAACCCCAACACAACATGCTTCTCATCCTTTCGCACCTGCTCCAAACAGGAAAAACTTGATTGTAAGTAAACAAAAGCTAGTAAAGCAGCAGCCCCTCCAACCTTTGTTTCTCCCACTAAGCACTTCAATAAAATTAAGCGGAGGAAAGCACACATATACACACCCCGAAAAGAAAAAGAAAAAAAGCATAAACTCCCAGGCTGTCTTCCCAGCAACGCTAACTTGGGGCATCTTTTAATAAAGCATATTCTCCGCGTCACGCACGCACACACACACACACACACACACACGCACATTTAAACTTTATCCTCAGTCGTTATGCACCGAGTCACAACAAAACAGCGGCGGCTGGAGCGGCGGATCCGCGGGGAGGGGGGCGCGGGGCGGGAGCGGCCGCGGCCCCCGCATGCGGAAAGGGGCGGGCGAGGGGTGCTGGGGTGGGGG
>VYXB01010173.1:233803-264861 GCA_013397135.1 Pachyramphus minor | reverse complement strand
CCTCCTCCTCCCTCTCCTCCTGCTGCTGCTGCTGCTGCTGCCGCCCTCCCTCCCCTCCCGGCCGCTGCATTGGCAGCGCCGCCGTCCCGCTCCCAACTCCACGCCCGCCCGCCCCGCTGCAGCCCGACGTGCCGCGGGGGCTGCCCCGCCGCGGGGACGGGGCGAGGGGCGCGGTGCTTCCTTCTCCCGACCCCCTCCCTTGCCCCCCGCCCCGAGGGTTTATCTTTAGTTGCGCGCCAGTTGATAAATCCCAGATGCTGGCGGATTTTTTTTTTTTTTCTTCCAAGATGACCTTTTCCATAGTCGATTTGAATTTTAAATTTTAATTAGCCGTAATCGCATCAAAAGTGAGCGCCGCGAGTGAGTGAGGAGGGTGCGGGGTCGGCGGGCGGGGTTCTCCACCGCGGTTCCCAGCGCAGCCCAGGGTCGGACCCGGCAAACGCCGCCGAAACCCGCTGGGAAGCTGCGGCTGCCGGAGCCTCTCCGGTCCCGCTTGGAAGCGGCGGGGATGTCGCCGCTGGGGGTTGTCCCGGAGCCCCCGGGGCTGCTTCAGCGCCGGGAGGGGAGGCAGAGGCAGGGAGCGATGGGTGGAGGCTCCGGATCGATGCTGAGGTTTTTGTTGCCCTCGGAAAGAAAAAGGGATGAGTGTGAGAGTGCTGGTGGCTGCGGGGAAGTGGAGGGGGAGCGGAGCGGAGCAGAGCACTGGGCTTGCTTCAAAGCTCTCCTGCGCACACCCTGCGTGGTGTCAGTCGGAGCCTCCAGCCCGTGCTTTAGCTTCCAACAAGTACAGCAGGGAAACTCCTTTCCCTTCCTTCCTTTAGGCTGCCTTGCCTGGATTGTAATATCCGCGAGGTAGCAACTTTTTATATATATAGACATGTTTTCTCAGGCATTTTCCGTAATTTTCCACAGTTAGCACCTTAAAACGTGAGTTTTGTTGATTGGTATGTTTGTTCCTAATTTAATCTGTTTCTTTGGTGTGTTATCTTTAGGCTTTTTGTCACAGGAGTCAGGGTCTGCATCGCCGACGCCACTTTTCTCTCACGAACCTCAGCTATTTAACTCCATTGGCAGCAAATGCCGGGATATTTGGGTGTTTTTGAGCGTTAATGATTACATCGTCACAAAGCTCCTCTCAGAGTAATAGTATTTGGTAATACTGTCATTCCTACTGTTCGAATTGCAAAACTCCAGCCCAGAATGTGGAGATGCCCTGCTCTAGCGAAAGAGTTAAAGGTCCTGGGGTTAAATCTGTCACCGTTCAGTAAAGCCAGGAGCTTTATCTATTTGTCCACCATGACAGACATGCTTAGGGAGCAGGAGCTGTGTCCCTTTAGAGACTGCATCATCCCACAGTTGCAGCCTGATAGTTACAGGCTCTACCAAAAGTGGAGCAATTTCTGCCCCAAAGTGCAAGTGCAGTTTACATGGAGTTGCTCAGTGGATTTGTTAACTTGTGGAGTTTACAGTTAGTTGTCCATTGAAAATGTTAGGCAGAATCTTGTATTCATGTGAATTATGCTACTTGGCAGAAATCCCTTATTTTGTATAATTCATTGTTCATTTTGCCCTCTCCCCTTTCTTGAATAAATAAGTTGAGAAAAAATAAGATTACAAAAATAAACAAGGTTTTAATTCCTATTTGGGTGCTGTGAGCTACGTATTATTGTCTGCAATCTAACAGTGTCTTATTTTTAGTAAATCAGTTACAATTTCACAGTAAGTCTGTGGTCATTACTGAGTTTGAAATGTCAGACAATACAAGAGCATTCCCATTTCTCTAACTATCCATTTGGCACATTGCTGGCTTGCTTTTTCAGGACTCAGAAATACTACACTCAGCTTCACACCAAGGCAACGCTGGATACAATACAGGTGTTGTACTGATTTACCTACGGTTGTCTAAAATACTGGTAGTACAACTCTCTAATGTAAACAAGCACAAAGTCATTACTGGAAGCAAGGCAACAGGAAGAACTGCCCCAGAAACTTTATTCCAAGAGCTCCTGGGTTTCTGACAGCCCTTGTGACAGCACAGTGGGGTAAGCAAGCCATCTGCTTTCATCTCCCTGGCCCCTGAGCCCTTCTCAGGCTGAAGGTTCCCCTACTAGGAAGCCCAGAGGAGGCTCCTTTTTCAGTCCTTCCTCGAGGGAGCAGAGCCAGGCAGAGCTGCTTGGCCAAAATAGAACTTTCTGGCTGGTGTCCGTGCTCAGAGATCACACCCACTGTGCTGCTGAATTTGAGGATGGCTGAACGTGAACAAGGACTGATGGAAGATGTTGGGAGCAACCACAGTGGGTATCCTTGTGCAGCTGTGCGTTCCTGGGTCTGGCTAAAACCCTCCTGGCCTCCAGTAAGCCTTTTGCTGCTTCTAGAGTTGAGCAGAAAGCCCAGGTTTAGGGCAGAGACAGTAAAAATCAGCGGTGCTGGCAGGACTTCTACTTGCCAGGCAAGGTTAGCCCTGCTCCTGGTTGATTTTGCTGCTTGGACACCAGCCAAAGCCCACAGAAATTAGTAGAAAAACCAACTGGATCAAGTCCATAAAGCCTGAGGACTCGCTTCCATTCTTACCCCTTTGATCCAACAAGAGTAGGTATTTACTGAGTGGGGCCTCTCCAGCCCTCTTTGTTGGCCAAATGCAGAAGCAGTAGCAACAGGTTTTTCATGCGATTTAATCATTTTCTCTCTCACCGCATTGGGCAGAAGCCTCTTTGTGTTTGTTTCTACATGATTTCAGTGCTTTTATGTTTTGTTTTTTTCTTTTTTATAGGGCATCTTCTTTGTGGTAGTCCAGTTGCATTTCAGAGGGAGAGTCAGGGCCCGAGACTGTTTGATACTTGCAGGATTGAAGCTATTTTAAGTGCATTGGTCATAGAGAGGTTTATTTGCAGAAGTTCTTCCAAACTTTTTCAAAGGCTGTTTTATCCCTTGCAGCGGGCATTAAAAAGACTGAATGCTTCATTCCCTCCTGTGAAACTGTGAGGAATTTAACCCCAAAAGATGGTGGTGAGACAAGGAGCTGCCATAGGCATCCGTGGAACTTCTCCAATTAGCAATCTCCTCCAGCGCTTACCCTGCAGTCAAATCCAAGGTCAGCATTTGGGGGGTTGCTCAGTTTGCAGTCAAGTCATAAAAGTGGGCACGACCTTCCCAAATATCCTTTCAAGCACGTCATCCAAGACTCAAGAAAGCATTAACTTGCACTGCTGCCATGCCAGACATTAATCAGAGCATATATTGCAGACAGTCTCCTCAGCAGTGTGCTTATGTGAGTCGTATTTGTTTTATGGCTGTCCTGCTGATTTCTCCCTGATAATGAGACCCTGTGTGCACTGCAGTATTTGTGAGCATATATTGTAGCAGCCAGGGCCGTTGTCAAATCATCCTACCAAGTGGAGAGGCTCATGGCACTAAGCTGCATTTGTAAATTACATATTGTTCCATTTGCTATAATGTTGTTATCAATAGGGCTACACCAAACCAGCAACGGGCATTAAAATCAAACAGGACTCTGCAGAGGTGCCACTGGCACAGGTCACATTCGGCTCTGCAGTGAGAGCTTGCAACATCCCTGTCCGAGCCAGCCAGGCATTTAATATCACACCTGTACCTCGGCTCCCTTGTCAGCAGCTGGGCAGCAGCTTCTGCTCAGTTATTCATCTTCCATAGTTTCACTCAGCTTGCCTAACCCTCAACTTCTGGTTGTTGTTGTAACAATCTGCCATGTTCTGGTTTTCTAGAAATGGTAAATGAAGGTACTTTTTCAGCCTTTAATAAATCCATTGGGGTTTTTTTTCCATGAGGGGAGCATGCTTCTTGCTTTGCAGTGGTGAAGGAAATTAATATGGCATCGATAAAGGCACACTCTCTTCTTGCAGGTTTTTTTTTTCTTCTCTTTCACCCTTGCTTATCACCTGTATTTTGACATTGCATGGGTTTTCTTGGCCAAAATAATTTAAAAAATATAATACAATCAATCATGTTATTTCCTTTTTAATATTTGTTTTATTTATTTATCAACGCCCAGGAAGGAAATCTGAGAGCCCACATTATAAATTACCAGGTGTATAGAAGTTTGTAGCAGGGTATACAGAGAATGACAGTGAAAGGTCATAAATACCAGTGGACAGTAAGAGACAAAGTTGGTGTCTGCTTTGGGACCAGACATAAGATTTATCAGACCCAGACAAAAGTCTTTAAATCAGAAGCTGATGTATCCTCAGATAAGCTGAGCAGCAGTGGTAGGGTCCAGCATAGTTACTAATTTCTTATTAAAGGAGAGGATTTAATTGGCGTTGCTCTATTTGTAAGCAAATAATACACCGTGTTAACAATGCACCTTATTTTAGTAACTCCCAGAAGAGAGCTAAATACTGCAGAAGTGTTTTGCTAGATTAGGACTGGGAAATCTCAGGATGAAAATTCTTGCTAAGCAAAAACATAACCTAAAATAAAGGGTTTCATACTGGAGGTGTTCTGATACAACTGTAGCAGCAGTTCGTCAGAAAATGTTTTGTCCCGGGAAAAAAACATTTTACTTCCAACTGCTGCCCTGAGATTTGTAAGGCAGTGATCTGCCATACTTACCCCACTGTCTGCAAAAGGTCTCTTAAGCAGGATCCATTCCTCTCTTGGGACTTGTGGGGTTGGCCAAAATTATTTTTAGGACAAGTGTTGTGTTCCTAATTAGATAAATCAGCAAAGAGAGAGCATAAAGGATTCTGTCTGTTCCCACATCTGTGGCATATAATCTCGGTCTTCTCTTGACTTTTACTTTTCCACGGGGTTTCCAAATCAACCCAGCCTAAGCATGTATAAGCATCCCATATGCCAGTTAAAATAGGAATATCCCAAACATCTCACTTTTCTCCTTTGCCCATACTAAAACCTTCATGTGTTACACAGTTCACACTGTCATTGCTACAATCTGTCAGTGGCCTGGGTGATACCACTTCTGCCCTCTCAAACACATCCTATTAGTTGCAGCAATCACCTCTACTATTCCTTTTTTATCAGGTCCTGAATCAAAACCAAGCTCCTTGCTCCCACCTCCAAGACACAATTTGGAGTGCTCACACCAGCATCATCTTCTAACCCTATTTCCTACCCTCCCTGGATGTTTTCTTCTTCCCTCACCCTGGTATTATTTTGTGCCCCTTCAGCATGGGCATCTGTCTTGCTCTTTGCCATGCCTCAACTTTGCCTTGATGTTGTTCACAATCTAGGCAGAGAAGCTGGGATGAAGATTTTGGTGGCAAAAATCTTTTTGGGAAGATTTTGGGGTGAGTCAGGGAGCTGTGTGCAGAGAGAAGCTGGGCTCAGTGGGCTCCCTCTGCTTGATTCCTTTGGAAGCCTGAATTCTGAACCGGTGCCAGTGAGATCATTTCAGCCCCAGGTGTGGGGAGAGGGAGACTGGGGATGAGGAGAGTGAGACAGGCAATTTTTCTGGTCAAAAAGAGCTGCTGTCATCTCAGGGCTATACCCAACTCACTGGTCGCTCCACTTCCCTCTGATGTATTCCAGGTGGAGGGGAAGTCCAGAGAATGTCATGTAAGAAATGCAAATAAAAATGTCTTTCTAGACTTCCTTCTCTTACGTACTGTCTGCCAAAACCTTCACTCCCCTCTTTTACTGTTTTGCCTATGGATGTGTTTTATGCTTTTATCTTGCTCTTCTGGTAAAAGAAGAATTACTTGCTGTGAGTTTACATAACTTGCCTTTTACTGCTCTGGAAATTAATGTGGAAATTCAGCCTTAATTAGACTTTCAGTGTAAGATCTGTTTTAATGAATCACTGAAATATGTGAATAACATTAAGCTTCAGAATATGGGTGCAGAGTTAGATACCTGAAGCTGGTCACTTGACTGGGTCTATGGGAAGACAAGAACTTAGTACCCAGGTGAAGGTGCAATGAGGGGGAACAGACTCCCTGAAACCTGAGTAGGTTTGAATTTACCTACAGGTAGACCCCTGCCTGTGGAAGAGTTTTTATTTCAGAGCCTGTACTTATGTGCTCAACACTTTGCTCCTGCATCACGGCTTCGCAACAAAGCAACAGACTTCAGAGGATCGGGAAGTTCAGGCTGCAGTTTGAGATACAGGTTATCATGTTACTGAGTTCCTCTTGCAATGCAGTGATGAGCTGGAGCCCCACCTGCACCCAGAGTGGAGAAAGTTTTCACTGGTTTGCACTTGGAAACAGAGTGGGATGGTAGAGATGTCAGAAAATGTACAAAACCTTGGGAAGAAAACCCAGCTCATTAAGATGTACTCCCAGTGCTTTGACAAAGTGTCAGTCTCGTCTTTTGCTCATTATCAGGTGCCACCAGGTTCACCAGAGGAGACTCAGCACCACACTTAACTGGAGGTCAGCCCATAAGAGTTAATAAGTGAAAGGAACAACCTGGAATGGTGATCACCTGCAGGGGAGACCTGCAGGTGTTACTGGTAGGATGTCACCTGGTCAAAGCAGGATGGGATGAATGGAGCACTGTGGTGCTGGTGACAGTATTTTCCCTTTGGTACTCAAAGGCGTTTCACAGAAGCTGGCACGAATATTCCTTTGTAGATAACAAAGAGGCCAAACTAAAATTAAAACTAAATGGACTGGGAGAGTTGCAGAAAAAGTAGTAACTGGCCAAAACACTGTGTTTTTTACACCTTCCTTTGATTTGTCTGACCTGCAAGACCCAGACTTGATGATGTGCCTAGATGGAGCACTGGGCTGGGGTGACTGTAGGAGGTTTTTGTAGCCAGCAGCGTACACGGACTGATATGCTGCTGCTCATTCCTGCCTTTGATTCCATAGTCCAAAAGGCTAAGTACTTATTTTCAGCCAAGTAAAGCAGAGATTGCCTCCAGCTCAAGTCCAGAGCAATGTTCAAACTACACCTTTGTAATTGGGATACTCTCAGGCTCTCTGCTGCATCTTAGGGGTGAATATGGGGGAGGATTTGTGATTACATGTGTTTAGATAAGACTTGTAAGAAGACAGGAAAAGAAAAGGAAAGCAGAGGTCCTTTTAATTTGGTTATAATAATAATTTTTAAAAAAGAGGACTTGTTTTTTGTTTGGTTATCGGGAGTTACAGCTGAATTCTTCTCGGTCTTCCAGCACTGCATTTGATGTGGAATCAATACTGAACAGATCAGCTTTGATGAAGAAACTGAAATCCAAACAATCTTTCTCTGCTAACCTGGAGATCAGAGTGCTCATTTAACTTGTGTCTACTAATAAGGTGGGCAAAAATGGAGGAATTTATATAGAGCAGAGATTAGAAAGAAAGGAATTGCAAGGTAAATGATGTTTGAAGTCACAGGGAACTCTCGGGGAAGAGGCAATACCCAAAGAACAGCAAAAGGATAAAAATGGTGAAGTTCACTAGAGAGGCTGAAAAAAGTACCTTTTATTTACTGGAAAAATAAGATGGGTAAAGGCTAAATCCCACAATCCCTTACTCATGCAAGGAATCCTGTTGACTTAAATACTTGTGTAAAAGTATTTCTGTGGGTAAAGGATTTGTTGGACCGCATCCAAGACTGGGTTAAAGTTGATGTTTTTTCACAGAGGCGGCAGTTTCTCATATGCCACCCTGGGTAGTAAATGACAATCATGGGACACGTCTTACGGGACGCACCGAATAAATAAACAAACACACACAAAAAAAAGCAACCTTTGCCTAAGTGCACAGGAGGTTCAGGGTGGTGGGGGGCTGGCAGGAAGGTGACTCAGTGACCTGGGAGGCAGGGTTGGTGGTTGTGGCTCCGCGCGGCGGCCGAACGCGGACCCTCAGCCGGAGAACACGGCTGCCAGCACAAACTCACACAAGTTGTTTTGGCGCCCGGCCTAGAACAACACGGGGCTGTTTTTTCCCTTTTGTGCTCAACTCCATTGCACTGGGACGGTGTGAGATTTTTAATTTTATACGCAGGAGGAAGAAAGAATGCAACCTTTCCCTTCTTTTTTTTTCTTTTCTGTTTCTCTGCTGTACTTTTCTTTACATGTGGTGGTGTTATGAAGCCAAGTCAGCACATACTTTATTCCAGTGACAAGTTTTTGTGCAAAGGTCACAAGGGCTGGCTGTGAGTGACCAGGGCACCTGTAATAGTCACAGACAGAAGAAATCCCAGCATGTGCTGCTCCCACCTTTAACTTTCTACAACGGCTTCTTCAGCTGTGGGTTGCCAGGTCCAGCTGATGCAGAAAGAGGGAGAAAGCAACAAGCAAAACAATAGAAGGGAGGGTTTAGGTGCTTAAGGCCTGACATACAAATGAGATAAAATGTGCCCTGTTCTCGGTACCAATGACCAGGTGAGCCAAGTTGCAGACCTTGCATTTGTCCAGGTGTGCCTAGCTGGACATACATAACTCTGGCCAGCCACAACTCTTCCCACATCTCAGCACAGCCATCAGAGTGACTCTTGCATGTACCTGCCCAGCAGCACCACGAAGGGCTCCCCTTGCCTACATAAGCCCAGTCTGAGGAAGAATTCCTCATCACCCTTGTCCTTCTTCAGGACTTTGCAGAAGATGCTATGAACATGCCTGGCTCCAGTGTCATTGAGGCTTAACTCTAGGCAGGTGCTCCCTGGATCAGGACCTAAATGGTTAATTTTCAAGTGGCTTCTGAGAGCAGATGTTCCCATGTGTATCCCCTCCTTCCTTCTTCTGACACATTTCCTACACAAACAGCAGATTGCATTGCTGCTGTCCTTTTGATCTGCGGGAGGGGGAGGAAAATCCCACACAAATGATATTAGTTCTCTTTTCAGGCAGCCTGGTGATGGTGCAATGGGCATGTGTCTCCCTCCCACCTCTCCCTGCCCAGATGTCCTTTCTGGGACTTTCTTCTTTAGCCCCTGCCCACTTCTGGAGCTGCTTTTAAGGTTGCTTGCCTGAAAGTCTGGATGGAAAGAGGAGGTAAGGTTGGGCAAATTGTAGAAAAATTATTATTACAAAATACTGTCTAAACAAAGGCCAAGGTCTGTTCCATCTGCTGCCACGCTGCTGGCAGTCCTGTGGTGCCTGGCACTTGGACACCTGCACTCCTTGCAGATGCTGATGAATCAAAACACACTGCCTGGATGAGGCTTAAGGTCTTACTAGACAGGAGACTGTCTTTGAGCTTGTGTCGGAGACCATTCCCAATCCCAAACTTCCTGTCCAGAATAATGGACATGTCCACGTAGCCTCAGGGTGGTTGCAGAGGGGCAGCTCTTGCAGCCTCAGTGAGAGGTGAGTCAGGGAGGGATGGCAGGAGCCTGCAGAATCAGATCATTATGGGGAGATCAGTCCTTCCCCTCTTTCTTCCAGGATAAGGACCAGGAACAGCAGATAAATTAAGCAACACTGTTTATGGTGAATTAAAGAAGGTGATTCTTTATGAGATTTTAGTTAAAATGTGCATGTCTTTGGTACAGTACCTTGAGGATGCCAAGACTTTACAGGTTTGGAGGACCATGAGAAAATTTCATGGTCAGTGAATTCACCAGAAGGCATAAAAGGCAATGCACTGACTTGGGCTTAGAAAGCCACACAGTATGGACAGCATGAAGAATATTCTGGGGAAGCATCACTGATTCCCTACCATGTTCCTACTTTCATTGCTCCACATCACTGCTGTTCTTTGTTGAAGAGAAGACACGAGACTTGCTGTACCTCTGGTCTGCCCTAGGATGGCCTTTTTATATTATTAACTTGAGACAGGGGAGAAAGTCTGCTTTTGCTCTGCTATGGGTGGCAGTTGCAGAAGCCCTCTAGACGTGTGATGGAGACGATGGAGGTAAGGTGTGGTGGCCACCAATTTTTCTAGCATTGTCCTCCTCATTCCACCCTGTGGCTTCACTGGTGGGAAAAAGGCAAACAGTTCTGCCTGAGCTTCTCTGTAGAAAGACCAGACATCACTGTTCAGGAAGAGCCTGTGGTATGGCTGGAAGGCTTAAAGCTGCCAGTGCCACTGGCCTTGCCATAGCAGCCGTGTGGATGCACCAACACAGGGTAGGATGCATGTGTGAACTAGCCTGACACTGAGCTGGCTGCTGCTGAGAAATCTCAATGTAGCCAGCGGAGTTTCGGAAATTGGATCTTTTTCTTGATTTAATTTTGTCTTTTTTCCCCCTGCTTTAGCATCCTCCTCATTTCTAACCCCCAGCAGTAGGCTTATAGTATCAGGGCTCTCTCCCGTTGTCTTTGGAGGCTTCCATAAAAAACACCTGATTATTAGGAGGATGGTGTTTCTTGAGGCAGGGGATGGGAAAGCTCAAACATGACACTGTGACCAGGCAAAACAGTAAGGCAGGGAGTGACTGATTGAAATGCCCCAAATAACAAATTCTTTTAAACCAAAAACAATCCGAAGAGACTCAGCATATTTGCAGATGTTATTCATATAGGAGGAGAGTCAAATATCATGAAATAACCCACTAAGCCTGACCTGCTCTCTGGCTTAGATAGGATACACTAGGCTTTGTGTGTTATTTCACTCAATTTCTTGAGCTTGTAACCAGAACCAGGCATTTTGCAGCAGTCAGCCCAAATGTTCAATTCAGCTCCTTCTTCTGTAGCTAAATTTGTTAAAATTGCCCAAGAGTGTATATTGAAACCATCTCTGTGTGGCTGTTCACCAGCCATTTCTGCAGAGGCATCAAGTACATGAGGAACCTGGGAGGGTTGTGCATATCAGGGAGGGTGCAAGCAGTGATGCAGACTGGCCTGGGCAGTGCCAGCACCTCTGCTTTCCCAGAACATCTGGGAAAGTGCCGGAACATCTGCCCCTGGCACAGGGAACTGGCGTCAAGTAGTGCTGTTCTTGCAATTGCAACAGGCAGCAGTAGGGAAAGGGAAGAATAGACTTGTCACACTCCTGGAAGGAAAAGTGCAGGTTGTTTCTTTTTCACAGTATTTCAAATTGCAGCAGATTCTCCAATTGTGTTTGGGACGTTTCTTCGATCATAATTTACTGATATCTTTGGATTTCACAAAATTCTGAATTTTAGTGTTTCACCTTGTCTTTAGAGGGGAAAAAAACTTGCCCAGTTCTTTGTCTTCCCCATTTACATTTTTTCATTACTCTTCTATCACAACCCATCAAGTGAGCTCTCATTTCAAAAAGTACAAGAGTAGAAAAGCCAGAGTTTGCTGTCCTTTCATTTCGCTGTAACTTTTTTGAAGTTAGTGAAATGATGAGAAGTTAGAGACTGAAAAGAAAAAGCAGTTGGGAAAATGGGGACAAGTGAATCCCTCCTACTCCTCACCCTGGCATCACCCCAACATCTTTCATTTCATTTTGTTCAGCAATAACAATAATAGGAAACAGAATTATTTATCAAGTTATCAAGTCTCCTTTGTGAATGCTCAAACAAAGTAATGTTTTTTAGTTTATTACCGTTAGGTATTGGGCTTAGTTGCTTTACATTGTCAGGGCTATTCAAAGAGGGGGGTGTGTTTTTTTGGGAGCACACATTTAGTGAAAGGACACCAGAGCTGCCCGAAGCAAATTCATTTCAAATTCAGATGAAAATGAGTGAGGAAGGATGAAAAGTGGGAAAAGTTAAAAATAAAAGCTTTGGAGAAAAGCAGGTTATTGTAGGCACAGTCCCAGCCACCAGGAGCTCAGGCTGAATATGGGAGACAAGAATTCAGAACGGGGTCTCTGTGGAGCATGAGAGTACACTTGCACTTAGATGTTATTCTGTCCATCAGACCATATTCTCTCTTCAATATCAGTAAAAGCTGAAAGCAATTTCTTTGTCTGTGCCTTTCCTAAGTTGTCAGCATCCCTCATTCCCACCCCATGGTACAAGCTCTCCTTCCCAGCTGCTTTTACAGGTCCTCGCAGGAGTGTTACCAGAGCTCAGGGCTTAGCTGAGCCCTTCACATCAGGAGACTGTATGATATGTTTCAGCATTTTAAAAGATAAATTTATCAGTTTCATTGCCTTGTGTATAATATATATTTATGAAGAGTGTGTCCATGCAATTTCTACCACTAAATGTCTACTCCTATGGCAGCCCTAAGGCTTAGTAGCCTTAGACACAGCAAGACTCAAATTCTTTCCCTTTAACATCAAATTGTTCATTATTGTGTGATTTATTCAAAGGCTGCAGCATGGAAAGTAAGAAATGCCCGTTGTTGCCAATAATATAATCACATGTGGTGCTTAATCCTGTAAACATGCACAAGGAAAGTTACTTACATATCTAAGTCTTTGGTGCAGCCATTTGAATAAACTCCTCAGCCTGAACATGCATCTGTACAGTATTTAACATGAAGGGTTTGAGCCAGCCTGGGGTCTTTGTGCTAAATATATAATAATTATTATAATGAGGGTATTAATGATTTGTTTGTGTGCTGTTCTTACATCTAGTGCCAAATATCATACAGAATGTGAATCTGGGAAGAATTCAGCCCTTTGCATTTTATATCTGTAATAATCCATGACTGAGTTGCTGGATTCCATCTCATTTGTATATGCCATATTTTTTTCCAGAACATCTGTTTAAACCCACACTGGATAGCTGCCAGATTAGTGGAAAGGATATGGTATAAAGAAGACTTTTGTTTCCTCAGAGCAAGGAGAAAAAATAAGTTACAAGTCGGTGCATATTGCCGAGAAGAAGCAACTTTTTCTCTCCAGAAGCAGATGTCCTGTAGTGTTTGAAAATGAAATGTTTTTGTGTCTTGCAGGCAAAGGTTCTGCGCTTCAACAATATTGATTGTCAGTTAGTGCAGGCTGTCAGCCTGCCGTGGTTAACCTACCAGTTGTTGGAGAGACAATCACAAGCAATTAAGAATCACATTTCGCAGTTCCAAATGCGTCCATATTGCCACTTTATTCAAAATCCTTTTTTTTTCATGTTGGAAAGTAGATTGGTGAGAGAGAAGTTTTCTTTTTTCCTCCTGCCAAACATATTTTCGTTGCTGGCCAAATTAAGAGAGATATATAATGCTCATAAACTTGCTGCAGTTTGTTGATTAAAATCTTACATCCAGCACTCCTTTCAACATCAATCTATATTAATAAGGAGGGAGCACGTTGCATTGCGTGTCTCCATGTCATGTCTTAGATGCAAAGCACCAGGGAAGCATCAGGGGAAGATTCAGCTGCAGAACAAGCAGCAGCACAAGGATAAAAGGACTGTTCTTCACGCGGATGAACCTTTGTGATTTAACAGGAAAATGGATTGGAAGATTAAAACCAAGAAGAGCCAAAGGCTTAGCAGCTGAAATTACAACAGTGCCGGCTATGCAGCAGTTGTGGGAATGGCTGATAGAGTCAAGGTAGCAAAGTGCTGAAGTCAGCCTGGTACGCCAAGAAAAACAGCCCACGTGAGATGAAACATGGAGTGCTACACAATCCCAAAGTCAGCAGTGCCTGGAAAGCCTGTGGCTCTTGTCACCCCTCTGCCAAGCATTCGTCAAGGCTTTGGTAGCTGGTGGCCTTCTACAAAGAAATATCAGAGACACTGGCTCTGGGCACTCTCTTACCATAACTCAGTGTGTTACAAAGCCTGTGCCAGGCACTGTGCATGTTATCTTGTGACAAACTGTGCACGCTGTCACCTTGGCTGGTGGTTACAGTCCAAACACCTGGGAACCATCTCAACATCATAAACCATAAATCCTGCCTCCTTTTCCAAAACTTTTCCATAAAAAATCATTTCCTAAAAGCAACAAAAATCCATTAGTTCTTCTGAGAGTGCACACCACCCACAGGCTCAAAAGAGATTTCTGACCATCAGATGACTCCCACCACAGGTTTCTCAGCACCCCAAACCTCAGAAGCCCTTTCTATACCTCTGCAACACACCTCTCATGAAATCTATGTGTTGTCTGGGTCCATAATACACAGGGGAATGGGACTGGGAGGAGCACTTGCAGGTTTTGGTGGTGAGTATATGCTGCTTGCAGACACATGAGGTTCTGCTTTATACAGGGAAGGCAAGGAAATGTCAAGTCCTAAGCAAACCCATATACATCATTCAGAGATTGTCAAGAGCATCTAGTAGAAAATGTCAGCACACAGTTCACAAGTCAGAGGATCAGAAAAACAAGTTGTCTGTGAGCCTGTCCATGAAAAGGGTTTTTCCCACCTTGCACTCCCTTCCATCCCATCAGCACTACAAAACCCCCTCAAACACTGAGCAACGTTGAAACAGACCAAGCCACCAACGGACCTGAGACGAGTCCCCCAGAGCTGCTGTGACATTTCAGTGCTGATGGATTAGTCAAGTGAAATCTCCATGATTTAGGATCTCAGCAGAAGCATTTCGGAAAGGATCAACAATTTGGGGCAGCAGTACTAGCAAATGAAATGTGCTGAAAATGGGGAATCAAAAGAAAAAAAAGGGAAATTATGTAGCTGAATAATATTGAGAAATCATCTCCTACGCGCAAATGTACACAGGTTCTGATACCAAGGCTGGTATGAGTATAAAAGTGAAGAGTTTCATCTTTACTAAGACTTTGTCAATTCAAAACTTAGATTAAAGGGATTTCTGTGCAGTAGCTCTCTGACCATCTTCACCTCTTCTCTGTACAAAACATAAGTTTGTGGTTTCACAATCACATTTTCCTATTTTTAAAACATGTTTTCTCTTCTGTCGTGCTCCGTGAGAAAGACATTGAAACTGCAAGAGAAACTGTCCCGACAGAGGAAACTGAAATGGCTTCGTGCATGACATGTGAACAACAGAACAAAGTAAACACCGACAAAAATAGAAAGCAGTGCTTTATTTTCTCTCTGATCTTTCATTTTTAGGGGATATTTGTGATTACAGAGAACTTCCAACATTTCAGGCAAATGGGAAATTTTTGAACAACTGATGTAATACAGAGTTTAGGTATTAGCATGCGATGAAACAATATCTTATTCTTACTGACAGCAGGATACAACAGGAAACAAAGACTGTTTGTGTTTAGGACTCTTCCTGAAACTAGCAAGAACGATGGATAAATGGCTTTAAATGTACCGCAGATCTCTGCAACATAATAACTAAATGCTCTGTATCTTTGATTCTTTTAGGGTTAAACATTCAAGGAAACGAAACACGATTTTCCCCTCTCTCCTATGTTTGCATTTGAGTTGAGGAAGAGTTTTCTACCAGGCAATTCAAGCTGTGGAAAAGTACCATGAGCACCTCACCATTATTTACAATCCCCAAAATCTTGCTCCTGATACCAGAGACGAGAAACTTGGCTCTGTATTGAGAATATTACTTGTTCTTATGCTAATCTTGATCAAACTGTTGACACTGACATTAAGCAAACATACTGGGGTGTAATTACATTTCACACTGATCTATGAAATATTCATGTAATAATAACGAATACATACATGCAATCATACAATATCATCATCATAAACTGTGGTCAAATACATATGATATTTGCAATGCTTATACCTTGTTCATATAAATAAATATTCATTAGAACTGAAACTAATTACTGCATGGTTGATGACAGCTGAGAATATTAAGCACCGCCGCTGAATTATGCCTTCAAAGGCAATGAAATGACATTCATTTTCAAGTTGGGTCAGTTTATTTGTCCAGCTATGATAATATTTTTTTCCAATGGAAAGAACAATGTTTATACGAATTGTCATGAGAATGTCTAAGCATTTTCTGTGACTAGTAATCAAATCAGGGAGCTGCGAGTGTCTGTAAGTACACCAATGTTAGTCTATTTTCATATTTAAAATTGGCCTTTCCCACAGCTCGTTCAAGTTTATGTTCTAGCCACATGTCCCACAGATAAATAAACAGATGCTCTATATAAAGAGTTAGATCATATTCTGAATGAGTGAGGAACATATGTCATCATTAAGGGAAGCTTCGGTGCCAACGCTGGCATTAAGGTAGAGGAAAGAAAACAAGGAAGAGCTTGAAATAGAGCAACATAATCCCAAGGAAGTTGTCAAAAGCAGAAGAGAGGTTATTTGTGCTAGAGTTGGCAAGAAAATGTTTTTCTGCAGTTTTTACTGAAAAACAAAGGAATAGCTAGAGGAAATTTTGATTTTTAATTAAAAAACATCCTCTATTCTGGGCTGAAACCAAAAAGTAGGGTTTTTTACCTCAACACGCCAAATCCCTGTGTTTTGTTTGAACTGAACTTTTTGCAAGATGATTAAAGTGCCTGGTTTCCAATGAAAACAACAAAACAAATAAAACTGAAATTTCCCAGTAATACTTCTCTTTGTTGGAAATCTAATTTTTTTTCAAGTAAGAAATTTCAAGGAAATTTTTCTTTATGTGCCACTGATGAAAAGAGGATATCCAGATATAGCTGATGATAGATCTTTACTGTCTGAATGCAACCAGATGACATTGCTTTATTGTTACTGTTGTGTTGTGTGCTTCATAAATAGAGACTGGAAAGACAGTTCATGCCCAAGAGATCATTGTAATCTAAATATAAGTCTAGAGGCTTTATTTATAAAATTTACAGAATCAGGGTTTTTTAATTGCTTGCAGAGATATTGTTCAGAGCAAAGTACTGTGCACATATAAAAACAATTTTAGTTCTGAGGTTTTGGGAAAATCCTAAGTGAAATCTCATGCTATAAGTGAAAACAAAAAAGAAAAAGAGAAGAAGTTATCTGCAAACACCTCAAGAATTTATGTGCAATTTGATCACAGCGAATAAGCAGAGGACTGACATAGGAAACCTGGGAAAGACCAAAGAGCTCCCTGAAGAACCAAAAGAGGATGGGCAGAGATCGCTGATGCAATTAGAGAGTTTATGTAGGATATTGTTCCAGGTGATGGCTGATTTCCTAAATAACATCCTTCCTAAGATACATCCAAAGGTGCAGTGAATAATAATGCACAAGGCGCTAGAAGTACAGAGCTGCTGTTAACCGTAAATTCCATAAAAAGGCTTTTATTTTTTGGAAGGAATCCACAGGAACTGGGGGATCCAAGGGTGGGAAGGGAGAGATTGTCTCGAGGCAGTGGAAAGATCTGTTTCACTGCTATTGTTGTAGCATGGGGGGATCAGGATCAGGAAATTGGGGGCCAATCTGGGAAGCCTCTGGCCAGTGGTACACAGGGAGGAGGGGAGTTCTGCATCTGCACATCATGCACCACCTCCGGAGGAGGTTGCTGGATTTAGCAGCCCCTTTTGGCTGCCAGTTGCATTGGTCAGTGGCAGAGTATAAAGATTTGGCAGTACACGGACGGAACTGTGTGAGACTTGGCTGCCTGCACCATCTTTTTATGCACTTAATTTGAGAAATGAGTACACGACAGAAATTTCTCATGGCCTGACGCGACAGAAAACATCCAGTGCTTTGTAAGCTGAAAACCTCCTATAAAGCCCCAGATCCAGGAAACACCCTCCTGGCCCTCTGGATTTGGAAAAGAAACTTTACTGGGAAAGTTGTTGTAAGGATTTTTGGAGCAGGATCATTCATACCACCAAGCTTTATGCTATTTCTTGTTCATGGTGGTGCAACTGCCCTTCTTTCCAGGCCTTCAGCATTGCCATTAAATGAGTCTACACCAACCAGCCCCTGCCAATGCGCCTGAACTCCTGAACAGGGAGTGAGGGAAAGGGGTAGCCTATACCAGGATGACCACTGTATTTGTCTTCTCCCAGTTGTTGTGGCCCTCACCACCTGCTCCAGGTCCCTTGGATGGACGGGTCTTCTGAGGTTTGCTGGAAGAAGAGCAGAACCATAGTTTGCCAAATGCAGTCAGCAGGCACTGGCAGACAGTTTGCAGTCAGGTGTGTTCTTACCTTGCTCCAGCTATTTCATTTATGTGACAGTTTGGGGGAAACATCTGGCACAACCATCTGACTGACATGTCTCCAGCTACAGAAAGCTGAGAAAAATCAAAGCAGCCACCAGGGATAACAAAATGCCTTTTGTGCATCTTAAGCCTCATTCTCTTCTCTCAGCCACCAGACATGCGCCAGGGGTGATTCAGCTGAGGTCAGTGAAGGACAGGCTAAAGATAGTGTGGGCTTTGGTTAAAATGTTTCTGCCTAATGGGACAATCCCTTAACCAGGCCATCCCAGTTCCCTACTTGCACCATCACTGATTTTCAGTAAGACCTGGGATAGGAATTTTTCTTTCTCTCACCTCAGTTTCTCTCCCTAAATGAGGGAAGCAAGAGGTTGTTTTGGTCACACATGTTGATAACTGCCAGTGCAGTTAACTTAAGTAGAAGAGTTAAATGTAACTACAGCCATTCTGGCTTCATTGATGATTGTATGTAACTTTTGGTGAACATCTAACAGAGGATCAGGAGCTGGAAGATGAAAACTTCCAGTTCAGCTGGACTATGTAAAGCATGTTTTCAGGGCAAATGGTGAACCACTGCAACAGCTTCCCAGGGACCACGGTGGATTCTCCATGCAAAGATTCACTTTTTTTTTCCTGACATTAAAGATAGAGGTTCTAGAGGACCAGAAATGTGTTTTAGCACTTAGTTTTCCTTCATCCAACAGCTGGTGTCCTCACTACTATAAATTAAAGATAATATTTCCTGTTATGTGAGGGAAGCCCAGGTCTCTGTGGGGCTCAGATGCACGACCCAGTTATTGTGAGGGAACAAGCTACCTCATGTCAGCTGAGATGTGGTAACTCTGCAGGTGCTTGCTCCTACAAGCAATAACAACAGGTCCCTACAGCAACTGTGTGCTCTCTCAGCTTTGCTCTCCCCACCACAAGAAGTGCCATTCACCACCTTTACAGGAGGCAAAACGTGCACACGATGAGAGCAGTCGCCCTGCTCAGTGGGGCTGGCAAGCACTGGCTTGTCAGGTGGCAATAACTTGATCAAATCTCTGAGCACTAATACTGAAATTCTGCTGAGAAGACCTCTTTGGAGATGTGGTCATTTGTGAAACATCATAAAAGTGTATGTAGTCATGCAGTGACAGAGTTCAAACATCTTCAAAGCCCACAATCTTCTACCCAAGTCTATGTGAAGTTCTCCAGCTTCGTAACCAGTCACTGCTGCTGCTATCCAAAGCAACTGCTTAAAATACTTTCTGCTGTTGGAATACACCAGAACAGCCCTCCTCCCACATCCAGCCCCCATATGCAACGATCTAAATGCAAAAGAAATGACTGAAGGAGTGTTTTTGGAAATAATTAGGTCAATTAGAATGTAACAAGGAGAGTGGTCTAGACATAGAGAGCATTTAAATTAGCAACAAACTGTTCCATTTGGGTTCTTCAGTTCAATCAGCTATTTAATCATCAATTCATCTATGTGAATTCCTAGCAAATTGGGAAATTTGCTAATTTAACGTACCCTGAAGGTGGTGACTAAATTATGTATCAATGTCATTGATGCCTGCTCTGTCTAAAGCATAAGAGAAATGCAGCCAGGCTCTTCAGAGAGTGGCTCTGGTGTCACACACTCTCCAGGGATCACAGGAAATGATGTGTTTTAGAAAGGTCTGTAAGGTTAAAAAAGACACTTTTGTTCTGCATTAGCCAACCTGAATTTAATTTAAACTTTTCTCGCCCAAACCTGAAGCTCAAACTCAAAGCCACTGATAAAAGAGAGGGAACTGAAATAAATGTCTCTCTCAGCATGTCCTGTACTCCAAAGTGGCAGGTGGCCATCTTTGAAGCCAAAGGTAATAAACAATAATCACTTTTATAAGTGGTACAGTACAAGCAGATCTTAAAGTGGGAGATGATATAGGAAACCATAGCGTCCTCTTACATGATATGGTAAGAAACTAATCCCATGGCTCGTACAGCACTTCTTCCAGGCCATATAAAATGCCATCAGTCTCACCTAGTGGGGCTAACATTTACCTGGGTGAACCTGTCCCCTGTGGAAAGCCTGCACAAGAGTTATCTATCACTCAGGTCACTCCTTTAATTTTAAGTGACACATAAAAAAAAATCTGTTCTGACTTTATAATTGATGCCCTGCCAGAAACCAAGTGTCCTTCCTCTGGGGCTCAGGTGTGATCCTCTCACATCCTTCTTCAGGACTGACACAGTCGTGGGAGAGATTAAAATCAAGCTCTGAAGAAAACAAGAGTAGAGTGTGTCTCTGAAAGGGATCTTTGCAGAAAACATGGGTTGGGAGGGAGGGAATAGAAGATGAGGAAGCTGGGTGGAGAGGAAAACAAAACTTGAGTTTTTGACAAGTCTAATTTTGTGCTGCACAACCTGCATGTTTTACCCTCTTTACCATTCACTTTCATTTAGACTCAGCAATTTGAGGAAGCCCCTGCTGTGTAGCCAATAACAGATTGTGGATTCAATCTCAGGTCCTGCAAAGAGCAAAAATAGATGCTATTATTTGTCACACAGTAGCTCTGCTTAAACCTCCAGTAGGAAAGGGCACACTCCTGCCTGGTGAGAGCAGGCTGACAGTCCCAGCCATCCCTTCAGGTATGGTGGATGGAGCGGTACCTCTGCAGGTAAGAGGCAGCATCATTCCAGCACAAGGTGCTCTTTGTCAGCACACCTGCAGGGGTTCCTGAGAGGTTACCTGGTGATTGGAGAACAGGCCGAATGTCAAAGAGTTCAGATGCTTCTTGAGTGGCATTCAAATGCCTAGAGATAGAGGGATGGGTGCAGCCTTGGCAAGATCTTAAAAGCAAGATAAGGAGGAACGAATAATTAGGCATCTGACTGGAGCTGAAAATTCACATCTCTCCTCAGGATTGGTGAACAGCTCTGGCTAAAATAAGATGCAATTTGAATCTCTGCCAGTAGCCTGTATTAAATTGAAGTCTTCTTTTTTTTTTCTTTTCTTTTTTTTCCCGCTTATGATCAGAGATTGGTTTGTCCAATGTTGGAGCACGTCAGAAATTCTCTGTGATCCTTGGAAGTCTAAGCAGGGGGAGTGGAGAAGAAGGAGTTCCCATATTGCTGCATTCGGCACTGGGTGCACCTGAGTGAATGCTGCCTCCAGGTCTGGGTCTGTGATTCAGCAGGGATTTTGGTAAACTAAAGAAGCTGCATAGATACAGGCACCCACCTTGCTACCTCTCCAGGCCTGTTTTTAGGACATTTGTCTTGGTTAAATATAAAATCCAAAGAGACAGACCTTCTGGTCGCCAGAGGACTGTCTGTTTTCAGAGGAGTTTGTCCTTCAGGCCAGGGCCTTGCACAGAGATCAGCTTCATTCCGTAGCCACTTGCTGGCTTTAAAATGACTTGCACCCCATCCAGATGGGCCTGATAATGGCATGGATCTGGCTGATGCCAGGCCCTCGGGATTCTAAAAGGTTGCAGGCACCAACACTGCAGCCCAGAGTGGAGCCAGGAGAGGAGTTACAAGAAAAATTCCCTTTGACTTCAGCACAAAGTGAGATTATTTGGGTAATAAATGAATACAGCAAGTATAGACTAATGTGGCTAAATCTGAAATGAAAATAAAGACAATTTTAGCATTCCTTTACAGTGCATGACTGAAGAATTTGGTCACATGGCGGGAAAGAAGGTTACTAAAGGGAGCTCATTTAACAGAAGCTCATTCGTATTTTAAACTAGTCACGTGCCTTTTCATTTGTATCTTCTCTAATGTGAGTCCCCACTTCCTTCATCGTTATTTACATTGATCTGTTTTCATAATTTGCTTTGAATTGCAAGCAGACTTTTCTCTATCAGCCAGTTTGAAAATGGCAGCAGAGGCGTCCCCACTCAACTCCTGTTTGCCCTGTGGAGGAATAATTTCTCCTAATGAAAAAGCATCATTGCAACCACATTGACATGATGCATTTTATGCTGACTGGTCAAGATCAGCTTTAGAAACAAACTGTAGCATACAAGTGTTTCCGCTCTTCCATTTATCTCTGCAGTCAGGCACACATCAAATGCATTCCACATCACTTCGTGGACTTGCATCTAAAGGTTTGCATCTAAAAGGGTGGGACCCACAGCTAACATTATCAGAGGTGTTCCACAGTGATGCCACTGTGGCAAAACACAGATTTCGAGCGGAGAAACACATATTATGCTCGGAAGGACAGCAGTGTTTGTAAAAGCACGCAGTACATAATGAGGAGAATTCCATCATGCAGAGCGAGGAGATGTGTCAGCAGCTACAAAGCAATGATTTAATTCATACCTGAGAATAATTTGATCTTCGGTTTTCCTCCACGTTACTTACTACACCCAAACAGCTTGTACAAGCTATTGACGGGCAGAAATTGTCAAGGAGTTATGGCTTTTTAAGATCTGACTTTCTCAGCAGTTGCAAGTGCAAGAGTAGAATGCTGATTAGCCCTAAGATGGCATATGCATAAAAAAAGAAGGACCCCAGGAATATAATAATTCAAGGCTACTTAAAATGAGATGTGTTTTTGTAAACATTACGCAAATAGTGATTTGGGGAGTCTGAGCTCTGAGCTGAAAGCCAGGCTGGATACATTTCCAGGGAATGTGCAGTTAGTACCTCAGCCGTGATAAGATTACAGTGAGAATTTTTGACTATTGCTAACTATAAATTTGAGCTGTGTGGGTCAACGTGGTGACTCAGCAATCAAAGTTACTTCATCCTGCTGCAGAGGACTGCAGTTTGGTTTCCAGAACCACATTTAGGATTTCCAGGGGGAACAGGAGATGAGTCAGGGAATTAGAGCAACCTTGCATTACTTAACTAGTGCTTGTGGCTTGATCAATGGCACTGGGAAGGCTCTGCTGTAGGGAACCCCTGCAACAGTGTCGCAGTGTGCTCGCTGCTACAGAGCACTGTGGAGGCTGCCAGTGTGTCAGATGCGGGGGGGAAATAGACGAGAGAAGAAAAAAATATACGTACAGTCAGCAAATAATGTGAAAATTTACCATAGCATCACATAGCAGATATTATTTACCTTACTGTGCATCAACTGTATGCACACTGTATCCCATGTGTGATGCAGATAGGCACAAAACTTTATATCCCATGGCTAAAAAATACTGCTATTTTCTAGGTACAGCCAATCCCTGCTAAACTGGAATGCACACAAACCCCACGATGTTCCTTAGAGCAGGAGCGTGTCCTCGCCGGTCAGCTGCAACAGCGGGCAGGTAATTAACAAATGCCTGGATAAAACGAGCGCAGTCTTGTTTATCAATCAACATCCTATTAATTAGCTCACGTGTCAATTTTAATTGAAGTGATTTGTATTAATAATGGTTGTCTATGCAAGTTGTGTGGCATACCTGCAGGGATCCGTGCCTGCTCCTGGGCTTAATATTTTTGGCAAATATTCTATCCTAGGAAATATCTTCACAATTTCAGAACGCTAATTTTTTGAGAGCTAAACAGCTGTGTAACTGATGGCTATTTAATAATAGAACCTATGCATAGGAAACTATCACCTGATAACTACATCCAAAATGAAAACAGAATAACAGCATTATGTAAGAAACTGTCTGGGCGAATCCATGTAATAAAAAAGCTCCAATGACACACATAAGGGGGTAACATTATTTGCAAATTATAATAATAGCTTTCCACATCTGTTCCCACGAAGAGGGAAAACTGTGTGGCTGCTGGTATTTTATTCAAGGTTTGACTCAATCTGTATTGCTTTACATTTTGCCAAAAAACCCACAAAACTCTATTACTATCATAATTTTACCTTTTCTCATCTTGTTAAAGGCAATGCTGTAGCTCAGGTTACTCAGAGGTTGTCATCATCCCAGGATCAGGTTGAGCATCTTCTGGAACTGAATTATCCCAGGTGTGCTTTCAATTTAAAAATGACTCTACGAGGACAAATATTAGGACAATCACAGCTGCTTCTGTGCTACTGAACATGATTGTTATTTTATCATTTATAGGCTTGCCAGAGCTCCCTGGTGCTGCGCGGTGTCCTCGCGCTTCACAAGAGGCAACGTCTGCCCCAAGGAACTTATAATCAAAAACTGCAGAATGGGCTGGGAGAAGGGAATTAATCAATGATTGACTTTCTCTGCATTAAATACAGGAGTGTCTGAGATATGGAGATTCAATGACTTGGCTAGGTTATGTGGAGAGTCTATAAAAGAATTGGGAATTGAAAGTAGCCCTCTTCCATCTAAATCCAGACATGTTGAGTCATCAGTCAATAACAAGACTGATTTCCATGGCAGTAGTGTTTGGAGGCTTTAATCAGGTTTCATGTCCTATTATGCTGGGTACTGTGTAAATATAGAATAACAGATACTCTCTGCAGGCATGTCCTTAAACAGATCCCTGCTGATTTCAGTGGAACTCTACACGTCCAGAAGGGTACCCTGCGGTAGATCTGATTTTCTAAATAGGGATGAGACCCAGTAGGTGGGAATAAAACCTGCAGTATTTATGGGGAACAGATTATAGTTAACAGGATCACAGGGGTGCCTGTGTAAGGTGCACAGTGTAGCAACTTCATTGACCCCTCATACTATTTTGGAAAATGGTAAATGAACAATGGAAAATCATAAACTTTTTCAGCAGTAGTCTGGTATCTATATGCTTTGAAGTATCTCAGTACTGGTGTTTTACTGAAATGCAAGGTTTTCCTGCCCAAACATAAATCAAAAACACTTAACTGCGGCAAAGCTCTTTTCCTTTTTTTTTAACGTGGTCTTTAGCAAAGAGTAACCTCTTCGCTGACTTAAAAAGTGGGACTGTGAAAGGTAAATGGGTAATAAAGATGCTATAATGGGAGAACCGTGAGCATGTTTGGAGGACATCTGCTGAGATGTTATCGGCGTCAAAGAAGCCCTGCCCATTCGGTGACATCATTCTCTCCGACTGCCAGCCTGTCCTGGCAGGCTCAGGGGCTGCAGCGGGAACGCTGTGTGAGAGCCAGGCTGGATGCGGCAGAGGAACACAGTGGGCTTGATTCCCTCTGGGCTGGCAACCAGTAACTGGCTGGGGAGCAGCCGCTTCTCCAGCTGAATGCAGATGACAAGGCTGAGGGCAGTGAAGGCCTCAAGGCCGGTCAACTGGTTGATTTCTTTCACAGTTGCCTTTGTTATTTAAAAATTTAGTGTGTGTTTTAGATGAGCACCAAGAAGCTCCTGCAGAGACTGTGCTCAGCACTGGACATGGACATGCAGAGAGGTAGGTTCTGTCCTACCCAGACCCAAAGGGGTGGTTGTGTCCTGATTTATACAGACTCTTGTCGGACCCAGCTTAATGTGTGAGCCATTCTGGTCAAGGCTGGGATGGGAAGTTCAGCAAACAGGCAGTGTTTGATGACTCAAGGTCCAAGAAAACTGATGTTACATGCCAAGTATGGTGAGGGATGAGGTAGGCAACCAAGAAGGTACTTGTTATATTAGGACACATGCAATGTTTTTGAGCCTGAATTTTGCAGTGGATGTGTCTCTGATTCTTATTCCTAATATCTTTTTAAACATCTCCCCAATATCTTCTTATCTTCTGGATACCGTCAGCTCATGTGGCAGCAAAGTTTCCAATGCCTAATTCCACAATAGCATGTTTGAATCAGGACTGTGCTGTTGAGGCAAATCTCCTGATTGTACTGATTTACTGTGATTTGGTTTGTATCACAGATCAGTCTGAGAGTGCAGGAACTGAGCTCCCTTCCAGTGAATCTAAAGCATTGAGATCCTCCAGAGCAGTTCTCATGAACTTTGGCCACCACTGGGCATATAGTCCATGGGACCACATTACAGTTAGCCTGAAACACCCCCACTTCACTGAAACACCTCTGATGTGGAGATATATGCACTGGATCACTCCAGAAAACCACTCCTCCAACACCACTATTGTTCACTGCCGAGGGCAGAGGAAGAGGGAGAGGAGCCCAGTCCCTCAGAGCAGGATGGACATAACTCACTCTGGCCACCAGCCTATCTGCAGACACAGCTAACAAAACAAGTGTAGATGTAGCCAAAGGCTAGTAAAAGCACTCAAATGTTTTGTGACAAGAAGTCGGGTAGAGCAGGAGAACTCAGTGATTTCACTGAGGACAAGTGGTAGCATAAGCTTAAACCTGATTAGACATCAAAGAACTACAGGAGAGAGATGCTTAAATGGCGGGGGGAAAAAAGTATATTTAAAAATAGGGGGAAAAAAAGTATATTTAAAAATATATAAGTAAATATTTATATAATCTATAAATGATTACTGGAGCTCTCCTTCCAAAGGACTGCTTCTTGTATTATAAATAAGGCATGATCTGAATACAAAAGAAGACATCAGTAAGTACAATTTTGTGGTTGCAGGGGGTCAGACCAGAATGATGCTGAAATAGTCACTTTTGCCTTTCAAAGTTTCCAAACTATACAATTTTGAGCCGGTGATTCAAAGTGTAGCACATTGTCACGTGCATGCAGATGCCGTTAACAACACACCGAAGAAATTAAAAGCAAACTCTTCTCTTCTAGTGTATACAAATAATAAAAACACTTGCCACTGGACAAATGTCCTACATATAAACATACTCACATTTCAAAAGATATGGGAAGCCCCTGTCACCATAACGCTTAAAACCTTAAAAATTCAATTGCAACTCTTGATCTCTAGGAAACTGCAAATATCATGAGGAAAACTTCAGCTGCTCTGTGCTGGCTGTCACCTGGAGCTCAACATAGCCAGAACCAGTGCTTCAATAACCCATTGCCGTGCCCATGCCCTCATCCAACAGCACTGCTGCTGCTCCTTTCACAGAGGTCTGTGGGGATCTGCAGGGGTAATCAACTGCTGAAACTGAGCCCAAGTTATTATGCCCACACCGTGTTTAACTGTGTAATTTCAGGTAAAGAACATAGTTAGCATTAGGTGTGTGAAAGTTGGGAATGCAACAGGAACCTGAAAGTTTTTATTTTTCTTTTAATATGTGTCTATAATGTCAGTATTTCAGTCTCATGGGATTTGCCTATTTGACTGTAGTTAAGATCGTGATGTTCCCTCACACAGATCATCGGAATTTTAGCATTTTCAGGTATCTTCCCAGACCTAAGAACTCATGATGTGCTACTTTATAAGGAGGGGGGGAAAGCAGCAGTTTGTAGCAGACTTCATTCCCTTCAGATCAAAGCCCGGGTCTTCTGATGTGCGTCTACAGCGCCTAATGGTGCCTGGTCCAGCCTGGGACTTGTGGTTATTACGGTAACAACAAAAGCAATTGCAGTAGTGTGTGGCACAGAACTGATATATTTGCTATTTTTTTTCATTTTATATCTAACTAGCCCATTTTCTATGCAAACCAACTCAGTTCCTGTTTATATACCGAACTGCCCACAGCATGTTTGCTGCCCCTTGTCATGGCTGTCATTATTCCTGGTGAAGAGGACTGTACTGTTTGGGGCTTGTCAACAGCACTGACACCCTGCCATCCCAGGGCTCTCCAGCTTTGGCACCCTGGTGACCAGGAACAGAAGCTGGAAACCAAAGCTGGGTCTCCCGTCCGACTTCTCCCAGGGATTTTAGCAAGACATCAGGAAGAGCAGCAAACAGGCCCCGTTCAGTTCTGCTCTTTGCATTATCAGTTTAGCTGACACTTAGCCTTGTAGGAAATTCATCAGAGAAGTACAAGCAAACTCATACATCTATTTATTGTCAAGAGGAATTTCTAAAAAACAAACCCACAATGTTTCAGCATGACTATATTAACTATTTTTTTCCAGAGAGCCTGCTATTGTTTTGCTATTGAGAAATACACCTTCAAATATTGGATTTGCTCAGTTTCAGAAGCACAACTTCGTTTATTATATTTGGTGCTGTGAAAAGCACTTCTAATTTGTATTTTTATTGAGCTAGATTTTTGTTTGAGACCAAATCTGAGTTGTTTGTCTAAAAGTTGTTAGTGCCTAGAGTGAGATACTAGCTCAGTAATTCTAATAGGATGTCATATAGTTTCTTTCTTTGAGTACCTCTGAGTACAGCCCACCTTTTAAAGAGGGAGGAACAAATTCACTGTTGGCCTACAAAGATCTTTTATTACTTGAAATCATGGAACAGAGCTTGTTCTACTGGGGGTTACCTCAGTAATTCCATTTCATCGTACCATGCTAGTCTTTCTTCTTATGGCTGACTGCATAAAAACCAATTTTATTCAAAGCTTTGCAGTTTAAACATTTTAAAATAACTTTTAAAAGTGACACTGAACTATATGCTGCCTATATATGTGCTCAAAAAGGATGGGAACAGGGCTGCCTGCTCTTCTGGCATGGTATCAATATACTGTCTGGCAATCAACTTTTCTTTGCCACTAACTCCTACATTTAGTATTTTTAGGTAATTTAACACCAAGGCACAGTTGATGCACCTTATCCTGAAGCACTTAATAAACTAGAGTTAACAGATGTGAAATCTGAGGAAGCATTCAGGGAAATCTAGGGACTTCCCTGAAAATTAGGGTTTATAGACTATAATCCCACGGATGATAACTGAGTGATAAAACCCACATTGTTTGTATTTATAAAAATTCTTGAGTGATTTCATTGTTCTCAAAGAAAAAAAAAGCTGCTTTTGTTCATTGTTGATACAAAGTCACTCTTGTTGTTACAGACCAGGCACTTCCTACTTTACCTGGGTATTTTTATACACAGTACTTTGCTGTGTTTGAGAGATAAGCCCTTACTCCAGACTCTGAATCACACTTCCCCCTCAAATTTGGGGAATGTCAAATCCAGTTCAGGATCCAAACTTTCTAGTTTGGGCCTGTCTTTCATCATGGTAAATCAACAGTCGGCAAATCTAAACAATAAGTTCATGTTGAAATTTGGATTTTTTTTTTTTAATTGTACTTCCTTTCTAGCAAACAACAGAGGTTTATTTTCTTCTCTTCAGGACAGAAAAACTGTTTACTCTATGATCTTATTTTTTAAATCACTGTTTCATTTGCAGGGGGAAATCCTAATGACCTTGTTCACCACACAGCCTGGGAGATTATCAATCAGGACAGGGTTTGGCAGAAAGGCAAGAAAACACTCCTGCAATCAGGTCTATTACCAGAAATCCCCCTACCTGGAGAGTAGTGTCTTGCAGCCAGTGAACTCCTGTACTTACATGTGCTTTTTACTTCTAGGTGTAACTGAGGCTTGAAAACTCAAAATTAGTTCATAAATTAATTTCTTCTTAGTTTTTGTTAAGTAAGATATGTGTCCTCTGAGCTGCCTGAAGGCTTTGCACACTGATGATTAATTTAATTTTAAATGTATCTTCAATGACTACCTACATTTTAATATACACTAAGTATTTTGTACATAATGCATGGCATGTCAAAATGTGATCACAAACCCAGATTTTTCCTTTCCATTACCTTTACATCCTAGAGAGTTCCCACAGCCATTCCATTCTGCCCTGGCACAAAAAGAAATCTTTCCACTGACTGTAGCAGATGAAGATCTGACCCTAAACTATGTAACTGGGCCAGTGCTACAGGGTCTGCTTACTCTACTAAGTTCCCTGAATGGTACATTTTAAAAACTGCACTGAAATATGCCCCAGTAAACCTAAAGGAGACACACAGAAAATCCCACACTGGTATAGCTGCTCTGCCGGGAGGAACTGGTCTGTTGCCTGGTGGGAAAGGAGGCCTTGCTCTTTCTCCCTCCCCCATGAAGAAGAGTAAAGCCTTTTCTCTTCCTCTAGCACACCGGTGTACCCAAAATCCAGTGATACATTTGGTGCTCAGGAACTCTGATGACAGATATGATTAGTCAGAGCTAGTTGATCAAAATGGAAAAAGAAAGTGAATTTCACTAAATGCTTACAGCCATTCAAATGATGTGATAGAAAAGCCAATGGGTTTGATACCAGTAAAGGCAGAGCTGTATTCCCCATTTTTACTGCTGTAAATGCATGTTATGCACTTTTATGCTGCCAACAGTGCAAAGCTGTGGGAAAATGTGCTGTTTTCTAAATTCCAGCCAGCTCCCAATGGCAGAAATGCAATCACTGGTGATTGTACCTTTCTGAGGAAATCCAGTCAGTTCTTACAGCCCAGTTAACGTTTATGGCACTGTCAATTACAGAATAAACAAAATCCCTCAATGACCAAAGAGGACAAATTCTGATAGTGGGAGGGTGGAGAAATGTAAATCTGTCATAGGTGTTTCCACAACATTGTTTTTCAGAGCAGAATGGCTCTCAAAAACAATACCAAAAATACTGTCATGCTGTAAGCAATAGTTGAAGTAATTTGGGGTGGTTTGAGCCATTCCTGCTATGAGAGCAGGACAGCCTCAAGTGCAGCATCCAGACTCACTGCCCTGGCCCCTCCACAGGCAATTCCTTAATGAAGACCATCCACTGTGGAAAAGAAGTATCCTCCAAGGTACTGTGATACCTCATTATTTAATCAGCTGGTATTTTACAGGAGCAAGGGAACGCTCTGAGCGCAGGGAACGCAGACTGGCACCCCATATTTTTGGGGGAGCTTGCTGGAAGCACCCCAAGAGATTTAAACGAGTTTGGCCCTTTTCAGAGTTTGAAATGCAAGGGCTGACAGGGTTTCTCACCTATGGTGGGGTCAAGTGTCCGTTTTTTGGGGTTGCCCTTTTTCCAGAGAAGGGTAATGAAGCTTGTGAAGGGTTTGGAGCACAAGTGTTACGAGGAGCAGCTAAGAGAGTTGAGGGTGTTTATTGTGGAGAAAAGGAGGCGCAGGGGTGACTTTATTGCTCTACAACTCCCTGAAAGGGGGTTGTAGCCACATGTGGGGTTGGCCCCTTCTTACAGGCAACCAGTGATAGGACAAGAGGGCATGGCCTTAAGCTGCTTTGGGGAGGCTTAGGTTTGACATTAGGAAGAATTTCTTCACAAAAAAGGTGATTAGACATCAGAATGGGCTGCCCAGGGAGGTGGCGGAGTCACTGTCCCTGGAGGTGTTTAAAGAAAGCCTGGAAGTGGCACTTGATGCCAGGTCTGGTTGACATGGTGGTGTTCGGTCAAAGGTTGGACTCGCTGGTCTCAGAGGTCTTTTCCAGCCTAATTGATTCTGTGATTCTATGAAAATGTCCACGCTCCAGGCACCCGGCCCTTAGGCCGAGTCAGGAGAGGCCACATCCCTCGCGGGGCTCAGCCGCCCCCAGCGCCCCGGCCCAGAGCCGGGGGAAGGGGCAACATGGCCCGGGGCCAGGAAACGCCGCCCCCGGGGCCTGGGGCCGGGCCGGCGGGTGGGCGGAGGGGGCCGTGCCGGCGGGCTC
>VYXB01010173.1:141746-232841 GCA_013397135.1 Pachyramphus minor | reverse complement strand
GCAGTTGCTGAAACGTTCTTAGAGACTTGTAGGACTTTTGCTTCTGTTTCTTTTGTAAAACACGTAATCAAGCATATAAACGTGCTGGTGCTTTTTATATATTTCACTGACAGGATGCTGCTGATGCTAATACAGCTTGCACCTTATCGGTAATGTGTGCCCCCCCCAGCTCAACTGGGGGAAGTATTTAACTGTTTTGCTTTGTTTTCGTACCACTTTTAAGAAGCAAATCCATGATTTGCACTCGTTTGTTTTATTTATACCACAGGAGGGATGTACATTTCAAAATACAGTTATAAAAGGGAGTTACTAATGCTTAATGCTGAAGAATATTTGTTTGCAGGTAAATAAATTTGACATACTGCATGACTAGTAATTACTTTTATGTAGTAGTTAATTTCATGATGACAGCCACAACATTTGTCTGAGTTAACAGATTTAAAGACACTGTGGAACTACCTTTGATTTTTTTAAATAAGAGAGTTTGTATTGTGTGTAATGTTTATAGAACTGATTTCGGTGTACAGCAGTGGTAAATCAAATTTAAGAATTGATCCAGTGTCCACAAGTCACTTTTAGCTCCAGCATTCACTTACAGTCTTACAAAAATGTCCTGTAAGTGATTACATTAACAATTAAATAGGTTTACGACTAACTTTATTCCTTGGGCACAGAACAAAACTTCTGTTATAAATACTTGAAAATGGGATTTAATTGAATGCATCTCAGGTTGGTACAGGAGTTCTGAGCAGCACAGTTCTTAAATTATATGAGCATAAACTGTAAGAGGACTTGTTCTTGTTTGGGAACATAAAGAGGATTTTGTCTGGGCTGCAGAGGGGGTATGAAGAAGTCACTTTTCTGCCATCACTCAGTTTTGAAATAGGCAGCTTAATTTGTCCTGTCAAACTGTAGTTGTGGTTGCAGCTTGATGTCGTAACTCTGGCCCCTTACCTGAACAGCATTAACCTTCTGTCTATTGATCATCAAAGGCATGTGAGCACAAATATTTCAAATTAGGGTTTTGTAAAGCTAGATTAGGCTAGCAGATTGAAAAAAAATTGAAAGTAGTTTTAGAGATTTTTGTTTTCCAGTTGGCATTTTCCCTATAGCTTAGTGTGTGAGAAGCCTTTCTGAACCTTGTGATAAGCTGCACTTGCTGCCATGCAATTCCAGCAGATGTGGTGTTGTTTGACACACAGCATGTAGTAGTAAATTCTGGTGACCACACCTAAGTTGTGGCCCACAATGCCTTTTTGTAAGAGAAGCTGAGATGCTGGAGCAACCTGGTCCTTCTAAGCTTCCTTGAAAGCTGTCTGCCCAGATTTGGTAACTGGGTCATGGTGCAAAGCTGCTGCGGGCTCAGAGGGCCCTGAGCACGTTGGAATCACTGCTGCTCCCGTGAAACACCCAGGGCAGGATTTGCGTAACCAGGAGATGTACTTCGCTGGTCAAAGCCTGGTGGGGACATCTATCTGTACGCTCCACTTGAAACGTTGGCAGGAGCCCAGCTTGGTTGTGTCTGTGCTGTTCAGATGCAGTTGGCTGTCAGCTCTGAGCTTACATTGGGAGGAGAACGTAGGTCGCTCATGGCATCCCATGTAATGGGCCCAAACACACCACCCTCTGCCCCAGTCCGATTCCTGTGTCTCGTCTGTTCTCATGACAGTGTCGTGTGGGCAGCTGGATCCTGTTCTGCCTGGTCCTGCTGCTGTGCATTATGAGAACATGTAAGGATATGTAGCACATTTGGACTCGGGGTGTCCTTGGATGGATGGAACGTGACACCTCAGGGTGCCACACAAGTTCAGTGGGCATCGGTAACTGGTGGCGTGACAGGCGAAGTATTAGCCCAGGAGGATGCTTTACTGTAACTTGCTTTCTGATCTGGGCTAACCAGTGCAGCCTGGACACAGTCTGACATGCCAGGACTGAGACTGATGAGTCTGATTGTCTTTTAGTCCCTTGCTTACTCTCCCTTATGAAGATGAGGTGATTACCATAGATGCTCCTGTATCCTGAAAAAGTAAGTTTCAGCTTCAGCATGATGGAAAAATTCCTTTTCTTCCTCCTCTGCTTTAGGGTGTGAGTGGAAACAAATCTAAAATTTCATACTGGAAAGAGGACAAGGAGGACAGATTTGTCTCTTAATTTTGTAGAGACAAAAGAAGGTGAGCATAACATATAGAAGAGAACAAGAGAAGGAGCTCTAACGTGACTCTCCCAAATACGGAAAAGATGGTTCTGCTCCACCTTCTGTTGGGTGGTATGTTTGACTGACTCTTTAGAGCAGGTTTTGCTGCTGCAGTGCCTAGGGAAGTGAGTTATCTCATTATTTATGAAGAAGTTAATAACCTTTAAGGAATTAATATACACGCAAACCCAGCGTCACCATGATACGATGCTGACGTCATGCCATTCATGATTTACTGCACTTCAGCTGTGTGAGGAATACTTTGGTGTTAAAAAAAGCACTATAGAAATGCCTTTTGAAAAACAAGCAAAGAGAAGGTTAAGACAAAGACCAAGTTGTTTAGCTTTTGACAGTATTCAGTCCTGTGCAGACACAGACTGGAGCAGCCAGGTCATACTTACCTCAGATGCCCTCTGTTCACTGGGAACCATTCCTAGATGGCCATAAATGAGGACTGTAATCATTCCTTTTCCACCCCCCCCCCCAAGGATTTTATGGAAAAGGAACTTTCTCTGGTTTACGCATCTTCAGTAGTACATTGACCTATAGTTAACTTGCTCCTCTATTCCGAGAAATTCCTCTTGCTTGCTACCACTGTCTTCAATAACGTCTTTTACTGAAATAGATATATTAGGCATAGCTTGAATGTGTGTTTCAAAATACATGAGATAGAGCGGGTTTGCTGCTGTTGGAGCTGTGTCTCTGGACATCTGATTAGACAGTGAGAAGGGATCCCTGCCCTTCACAACAAAAGTAGCTCAAGTTTCCCCCTATGAAATAAGTGCTCTCACATAGCTGACTAAAGGACCAAGGTGGAACCCATGCTGCAGGTTGGTCTCAGGGAATGTTTGATGTTTTCCCTCTTGGTTGTGCCATGCTGCCTGTGCATGGCTTCTTTACAACACCCCCACCCACTTCACTGCCCTTCTTTGCTGGAAGAGACGGGCAGGTAAAGACATATCCCTGAGAGCAGGATGCAGTTGCCTGATGTTTCTTGGGTATAAATTGTATGGAAAAGGCAGTCCAAACTGCTTGGACACCACAGAGGAGAAAAAGCAGTTCTTTTGAACTTTGGATTTCTTTGTTGATCTGCTTTTTTTGGCTCTGTTGTCATTCAGATTCAGATTATGAGATGACAGTTTAGCTGATGACAAGCAAGAGGCTGCCAAGTGGTAATCCTGGCAAGTGTTAACCCAGGAAAGCCTGGAGTAAGTTAGTTGCAGATTGCAGAATTTTAGTCCTTCATGCTTTTTCCTGTTTTTAATAATAGGATTGTCCTTTCTAAGACTACTTTGGCTTGTAGCTTCCTTATTTATGTACGTTTATCGGAAAGGGTATCAATTGTTCAGTGCCACTAAATCATTGAATTCAAGGTGCAGAGGGAGATTGCACAGTTCCTGTGCTCTGTGACATGAGGTTAGAAGCGTTAACTTTCACACCTGGGTGTTGCATTTCCATATGCAAGTTGTGATAATCTTAGGGGTTTTGTTCAACACTTTGCAAATTGCTCAATGCTCAGATGAAGCCTCCAAGCATCAACAGCATAACCTCTTGACATCCACAAGCAAGTCTAGCTTGCATGACTGTTGGTGCATGCAGTTCTGAAAGGAAGAAGAAAGCCTGCCATGTTCCTCAGGTTCTATCCTAATTGCTCTGGAGCTAAAGGAGTTTGTTCCGAAGTAACTCTGGCAGCTCTGGATTACTGGTCTCTATTCTGCAGCGTATTGTGTTCTCATATTTATTTATGAAATTAATGAATTCTTATATGTCACTTGTTGCAATGTAATTTTGTCTGTGTTTTCCCTCCCTCGTGCAAATCCGTTTCGTGGAGGTGATAATTATGACTAGTGAGATTGGCAGATTTGTAATTTGGGGAAAAACCCCAAACCCACCTCATTTCTGGGGAGAGCTAGAAAATAAAGTGTTAACTGGAAAAGCTGAGGAATAGTAATAAACAGTGTAGACTCATAAACAAAGTATCAAGGGAGTGACCTCCTTTCTCCCCATGCATTTCTTCTGGCAGTGATGGAGCTTGTTCAAGTTTGAGCTCTGTATGTTGAAGGCTGCCTGTTTCAGGGCACTGTGATGTACGGCACGGAGTCCTCAGTCCCTGCTGGGGTTTTAGTTCTGGGTTGGATTCATTTTGACCACCTGTTTCTTCCATCCAGTGTTATGTCTTGGTGACTTATGGGGAATTAGTTGCTTTTTAATCTAGTTTCTGATGGATGGCTATCACCTGCACGCTCAGAGATAATTGATGCACACGTGCCAAATGCATGCAGAGACGGTAGGTATTTGTTAGGTGGGAATGTGACATCTGTAGTTGGAGAGAGACTCCAGTAAAAGCCAGGTCTTTGGTGGCAGGTTGCAAATGTTGCCGGGTTTTGTTTTATTAAACTTGTTGGTTACTGCTGGGAATTTGTCACCAATTAGGTTTTTTGATCACTCAAGTAATACCAAATGGAATGGCAGCATGGACACTCCGGAGAGCGCAGAGGACATTAAAGAAAACCAGGGAACATTTGTGCCACAAGCAGAAAAATAATCAGATTCAATTTAGAAGAATAATAAAAGCTAATGCATTTGGGAAGAGATTACTTTGAATGAGGGAGAGAAATGCACAGAACATTTCTGTGGTAGTCAGCCATGAGCAAGGCACATTTTCAATAAGATATAGCAGTTCTGAGATACTCAGATAGGGACTTTGTCTCATAAAGCAGAGGGGTAAAAATCCCAAATTGCACTTGGGTGTATTTCAGTGTGAGAAAGACAACAGTAAACTGCAGTGGTGTTAGGGAAGAGCAATAAAATTGATCAGGGTGCTATAAGGGCTGATTTAGGATAACAGAAAGGTACATGAGCTTATCTGTGGTTCTCTAGGAGAGATAAAAATTACAAAGGTAGAGAAGATACGTTCTGGGGAGTCAAGGAGCTTTGAGTGGGATTAATGGGATGATGCTGAAGGTAAGAAGATCTGAAGCAGCATAGGAATATTTACTGTCAAAGGTTTATCTCTAAAATATGCCATGTGCTGGTTAATAGAGTGAAGTACTATCATAGTGTAAAGAAACTTCCAGAAGGGGTTCTGGAAGTCTTCCTTACCAAGAAATACTGAAAACTGGACTTTGCGAAATTTCAGAATTTTTATTGTTATGAAGAGTGAGGTGGTGTTGCAGAGAGGTAAGGTCTTGAATCCATCTGTAATTCAGTCTGGTAATGTGAGGCTGCCTGTGATCAACCTACTCAGGGAAGAAGTGGGACTTCAGCAAGCACATCTCTTGGCACCTCCACCCGCCGAGATAGAAAAATCCTTGTGAAGAGCTAAACCTTGGTTTAGGATTTTTAATAATAATAAAGATATCCCAATCCAACACCTTGGAAATGAAAGCTAATCCCTGATGTACCCCTTTCTGTACATCTGTGACATGCTTTGAGATGATGGTGTGCTCTTCTTTTGATCCTTTTAGAAATAGCTGGGAAAGAGAAAAACAGAGAAAAAGCCCTCGTCCCTCTTGTGGAGCCTTCTGCTGGAGTTCAGGAATTTCAACAGTGATCTTTTGGCATAAACTGGTTTTTCAAGAGACATTCCTGCCATTATGAATGAAGTAGCAATAGTGAAGGAAGGCTGGCTTCACAAACGAGGTAAGTGACTCTTCCCTCCTGGACAGTGGATTGACTGTCTCCCGTGCAATCATCTGGTGCTTAGCAGCATGTCTTCAAATAATCCATTATTTTCCCCTTCACCCTGGTGGGAATGTAAGGAGTGTGTGTGACTTTCTTTCAAGTTTCAGAAAATGCATATACAAGGGGTTTTCTTTGTGTGTCTGTGTGTGTTTTCACCGAAAACTGCTTTGAAAATGATGATAGAAATAGCAACTGAAGGAGATGCTACTTAGTGTTCGAGGTTAAACTGTAGCAAATTATATTGCTTTTTATGTAGGCCCGTAGCTTTTCTTTTTGTGTTTGAAGGGAGGATTAAGGTGACTCTTTTCTGAACAGTGAAAAATATGCCTGTACTTTGTGAGCAGTGCTGTGCTCTTGCAGAGACTTGCTAGGGAATGTGCTATTCTGTTTGTGTCTGAACTGCTCTTGGTACCAGTGTCCTCGACTGGAAGAATAGCTTCGAGTTTGTGCACTCTGTGCATTTCTGTTGTACCACTAATGACATTTGATTTTTATAACAAGCCTTTATTCTTGACAGAGTGGCAAAACTGATGTAAAAGTCACATGTACTGTTAGGTGTTTACATTCTTAAATGTTTTCTTCCCAAAACAGTGAATTTGTTCTTTTTTGGGGAGGTATTAATTTTCAAGTACCACAGCATTAATCCTGTATGGTACCTGACTTACCTGTTTCTTTGTGTTCTACTATCATTTCTTGGAAAGGAGAGAGCAGTGATAGGTACTTTCCATAATAGCGTCAATTTTTTTGGGCCAGCAACAGAATCTTTGTGCTCCAGTAGTAGGGAAGCTTACGTGGTTCTACAGACTCAGGATTTTTCTAGAGGGTTTGCAACAACTTGCCTGAAGGTGCAAAGATGTAGCATAATTATTTATGGAAGAAATTATAAATACGTTATCATAACCTGAATAAAGGCTGATGGTTCTTCTGCAAGAATAAGAAATGAAAACATGTTGATGATCTGTGTTTTAAAAGGGTGGAAGCGTGTGTTTCTAACAGCTGGATATGCAGTGTAGTTTAGCAAATTGTTTGATGCTTGATGTACAAATGTTTCGATAAAGTTTTTTCTGTTTTGTTTGTGGGGTTTTTTTCCTGGTTTATTTCAGTTGGAAACCTCTTTACACTCATTAGCTTAAATAGCTCATTCAGTAATCCTGGTGTACCCAGGCTGCCTTGTTCTGATAAAGTATTTGAGAATTATGTTGTGTTTGGATTAAACAGGAGAAAGAAACACAGAATTATGCTTCCCATTACCATTTATGAATCTAGAAACTCTTCAAATCAAAGAGAAATTTTTGTAGTTTAAACAGTGTTTTTAGGCTGAGGATTTTTACCCATCTTTTGTTTCAATTATTCCTGCACTTTTCTGTAATTTAAAAAAAAATGTTATTTTGAGGAACATTGTAAAAAGATCGGGGAGAAACATTTACTTTAGAAACTATGAAAAAAGGTACTGTCAGGACAATTCAGAGCAGATGTGTCTGAAACTTGGAAACAGTCATGTTGCGTTTCAAGCTTGTCTGTGTTTACTTTTGAGAACTGATTTTTTGTGTTTCTAGGATTATGATAAAGCTACTTTGAAGTAAGGAGACCTCTGGAGGACATCTCAGTAAAAGATGACCAGATCTTCTGATCTGACTTTTTTTTTTCCTTTTTTTTAAATTGCCTTAGAGAAACAGATTATTATCTCTTATAGTTTGCTGATAATATGATGAGATTATTTGCTGAACACATTTCTCTTTCCAAAATGTTACTCTGCACGTTCCGCATATTTGATACAGCAAATTTGTGACCAAACACCCAAACTGTTAAATGTATCTTGGCATGTTTTGGATGCCAGGTTTCCTAATCTTTTCAACCTGTTTCCCAGTGCCTTTTTACCCTTTTGGTATGTGCAGCGACACCTATTTCATTCCACTCACTGACTTTGCAACTATTAATTCAGTGCTGTCCATATGAGGAGGTTTTTAGAAGGCAGTGCTGTATCTTCTCCTCAGCCTGCCAGTGTATCAGCTCTGTTACTCTCATGGTTTTTGTAGGTGTTTTGGAATCAGTTGACAGATTCAGTTCTTTTGGCTGAGTCCAGGTCAGGGGGTAACTGATCCGCTTGTGTGTGTTTTGTAAAGGATCTTTTTTTTTTTTTTTTTTTTGGATAATCTAGACTTGTTGCCTGACCCTATCAGTTTGCTGGCTCTGCCAGATCAAGTGCTTCAACCACAGGATGTTTCCAAAACTGATGTCTGATACTGTGAGCTTCTGAAGTCAAGGCGTAAACAGTAATTACTGCAGGGAGGGACTGCTAAAAGGGGGTTTTTTAGATATAGGAAACATATATTGCTTATCTTTTGGATCACTTATAAAACCAAAGGTTGCACTGCAAGTGTTCTTTAAAGATCTTAGGTCTTTCCACATGCAAATATTTTAGGTAGTGACTGTCCGAAATCCAGATTGGGCAATGATGTTCTAACGTTCCCCATAGCTTTGGTTGGATATGGTGTCTCTTAGTTCACGTCCCGAGCCGTTGAACAGCATGGCTGTGTGCAGTTAAGCAGTTGCTACATCTCACCCCAGTGGTGGCTTAATTTTGGTGGTTTTAATGATTTGTGTATGTATAAATCAGGCAGCGAAGTGCTCTGGAGCCCTTCTGGATGGCAGGTGTAAGTAAGCATAAAGCCGTCATTAGCAGGAGCAGGTGTTTTGGCCTGGCAGGGAAATAGCAGGGCTTTCTAGAACTGTGGGGTAGTTTTCTTCTGTCAGCATGCTTTACATTTCTGTTTTTGTTTCCAAGATTAAAAATACAAATGGAGAAATGGAATTAAACATCGCTGCCTGGCTGAGAGCTCTTGGCAGTTCTGTAAGTCAGTTGCTTAAAGGAAGCTCTACTTCCAGTAGTGCAGATGTTTGTTTGTGCAGGGGCCAGAGTCATCTCCATGACATGTCTAACCTCAATCAGGCAGAAATAGAAGGATTCATGAATGAATTTCTTCCCCCCTGCCCTTTTCCCCACTGGCAGTGCTTGGTGCATGTTACTCAAATCACAGCGAGGCAGTAGACTCTTGTGTGAAGTACTTTCTGACCATTCTTTGTGTAAGTGCATTGGCTGAACTCTTCCAGCACACACATAGGAAGCATGAAGGAACTCAGACATGGGGTTGGTGTATTGTACATGAAATCCAGAGTACATCCTCCCTGGCTGTTTTAATGCTGAAGGTTTGTTTAGTGGGAAAGGATGGGGGAAATGGTTTGACCCAGAGGTGCCATAATTGTGATTGAATATGAGGAGAGAAGGAGAAAATTATCTGCCCAAATTGCTGCTTGTTGAGCTCTGAGATTATAGGTTTTCTGAATGTATGTCATGAGTATCCTTAATTTTGGTTGTGTGTGTGGAACTTTTTTGGATAACAGAGGTGTGCCCAAGTGTACTTTGCTTGCTTTACTGATCTATTTTAAAGATCTCATTGGATTTCTTGCATCTTTCTGCTCTGGTCCCTGTTTATAAAGGTCCTTCTTTTGTCTTCAGTCTTCATCCTGTTTTTTTTGTTTTTTTTTTTTTAAAGTCTTTCTGCGCAGCAAACAAAGGGGGGATTGTGCGTTTTGATAGTCTGTCATCTCTGTCCTCCCTAGTATGTCCGGTTTTCTTATTAGGGCATAAACTTGTATGAAAAAAAGAAGTCTTTTGGAGGGAGAGAAAAAGGGGGAGGGAAAAATGTACATTGACATTTGAAAAAGGAAATAGAAGTCTTGATTTCTCATCTGAGAAATCTGAGGCAATTAAAAGGTGCAGGAAAGACCTGTGTATTCATCCATTAATAATTAGCAGGAAATGCAGAGCTATTTTGTTTTTAAATAGTATATAAACAACACACAGTATTTTAACCATGAAAACCAGAACATTTTCTCCAAATGGCGGGTTTTGTCGACTCCAGGCAGGTAAAACTAGTTGACTGATTGAGTCTCTGGTTTACAAGCCGATCAAAATTAGTAGAGGCCCTTAAATGGAAAATTATACAAAATATACTTACTCCCTTCTTTTTTTTTTTGTTAAAGAATTATTTCTGTAATGAATGAAGGGATACAGACAATCCAATAAATAACCAGTGGTCCCTTGTGATTTGTTGTCCTATAGCTTCATTGCAAAAAATGAGTGCAGGATCCGTATGTAAAATACAAACCAGGAATTGAATGCTGATTGTTGCTCTTTTAACTTTCTCTGGCAGAATAGCACAGATGGTGAACTTTAGCTTTGTTATTTTGAGCACAGGTTCATACTTTCAGTATTCTGTTAGTATGAATCAAAACAGGATCTTACAATTTTTTAAGCTGGGGCATGGGGGGGGGTCTCTTGTGTTGCTGTTTTTCTTCACCTCTTCTTTCTTCTCTCTTTTCTGTTCTCACCATGTTCCCTACCTCTTTTTCTATGTGTATGTGTGTGTATGTGTGTTTTATTTTGGGGTATTTTTTTTGTTTTTTATCTTGGCTTCTGTCTGTCCCTGGGATGTAGCGATGCACTGTCTTGACCTGTGTAGCCAGAACCCTCGAGGTTCAGATTAGTTCGAGGATCGTCTGGCTTTCATGGTATTTCAAAGGAATGGCTGTGGCACTTGATACAAAGGATCCTAAGAGCCATCTGAACTCTGAAGATGCCAGCTATAGAGGGCACAGCTGCTTCAGAGGAAAAACTGGGGGGAATGGAAAGGTAAGAAACAAGATAGGGGCTGGACAAAGAATGGAGCGGGGAAGTTTGTGACAGAGGGAAAGAAGCTGATGCTATTTCTAGAGCTGAAGGGTTGGGTTTATAGGGAAATCTGTTGCTCTTCTTATTGGGAACAAAAGATAAGCTGTGTCAGTTTGTGGTTTTCCTTGTGTGTCTCTTTTTCGACACAAGGGGCAATAGTTTTGCAATGCTTGCTCTTGGTTGCTTTCATTTTGCTTGTCCTGTTCTGGGAAAAGGGGACTGGGGAGGAACCAGGAAATCGTCAACCAATAAATCTGACCTTGGTGGTAGGCAAGATGCTAGAGACATTAAGAAAGGATGAGATCACAAAACATCTGGAGAAATATGAGCTGATAGTGGCTAGTCAGCTAGACTTTTGGAGGGTAATCTCATCTGATGGAATTATTTGTGGAGAGATCGTAGGAAACAGGCTCGATCCAGCATACTGTAAAAAGTCTGCTTTGGATGACAGGGAAGTCAGAAGTTGAGAATCAGCTGGTACAGTGTAACAATACTGAAACTCATCTTTGAAAGAGCGTAGCCTTGAGACTGCTCATCTTCCTTTGACAGAGCGGACTGCTTGTCTTTGTATTTGTTACTTTACGGGATCCTCTCAGAGAAGTCTTTCTTCCACATCATTTTTGCATTAAATTCATTCTTCAGGAAACAAGCTTCACATTTTTGAAGGTTGAAGTCCGAATGTTTCTTTTTTCTGTAAAAATTACTCCTAGGAAGTCTTTGTTCCAATGTTTTCACAAAATACTTTCAGTTCTTTAGGGAAGTGATGTGAGGTTAGATGTTTTTCTCAGTGTTTGTAAACTGACTGTCTGGGACTGACATCCGAGTGACACTAAACACTCTCACTTTGAATGGCAAAGAGGAAGAGCTCAGATGTTGATGGTGCCCACGTTATTTATGTCAGTCATGGAAGTTTACTTTCATATTCTGTTTTATTGTACATCAGAAGCAAAACAAACTAGGTCTCAATTTTATCTCTAAGATGGGGAGAGCGTCGTAAATTAATGTTACTTGTTAAAAGGGATTGGAGAATGAGAGATCTAGGATGTTGCAAGCCCTGTACCAGCGAGCCTGGGAATGCTTGATACAGTGGATCAAGCAGCAACCGTCCGTATTGGCCTTGATCCTCTTTTTCATGGTTCGTTGCTTTTCAAGAAGGGAAAAGGAGGTAGGCCTGTGCAAAAAAAACCCCCAAAAAGTTGTCTATGTTTTCTGTTCTTTTTTCCTCTCAGTAGGCACATTGAAAAGTCATCAGGTTTGGATTTAGGAAGAAAGAAGTACTGAGTGAGTGTGTTATTTTGAGGTAAAGAGAGCAAGGGCATAAAGCTTGCTCATTGTTCTTGCAGGTGTGGTTTTAGGCAAGGTGCTGTGCCATGCATTTTAAATTTGGCGCCTTGTCTTCCCCTGCAGCCTCTGTGTGGGTACCAGAAGGTTCCTTTCCTTCCAGTTTGTGGTGCTTCCACTGCCTGAGCACCATCACTTGCACTCCTTGCCTGTGCCCGTGGCTTCACCTGCCCAAACTTGCTCTGGGATAGCACTCGTAGCCTGAGACTTTACCATCTGAAAAAGCTGGTGAGGACTGTGATGCTGTTAGAGCAACGTGGTGTCTCTGCTTTTATATGCTTTTTATGGTACTAACAATTTTCTTAAAAATTGGGGGGGTGGTTGGTGTCAGATTCACTTAGGAAACAAACCTTGATATATATTGGGGAAAAAAAAGGATGTGCTTAATATTTCAACATTTAATTTTAATGTGTTTTAAAAGACAGAGCATTGTGAAAACCAAACAAACATCTGTGAGTCGTGTGGGTTTTTTTCCCCCTTTACATATTGTAGTAACTGGTTTGCTAAGACAAAAAAAATGAGTTAAATCTTATTTAAAAAGTCTTCTCTCATGGGGGGAAGACAGAGGAGGGATTATTATTTTCAGATGCATTATGTTGTAGGTACAATGTACCTCTTGAAGAGGGAACAAAAACCAGGAAACTATGTGAGGAAAGAGGAAGAAAAAGAATGGAGAAAGAGTAGCACCATATTAGGTGTGAAGTAGTGTGTTTTTGTGAGAAATATTTACTGCAACTGAAAGGGGGAAATAATGAAGACCGACTTTGAGAGGAGTTAGAAAACATGTTGTGGACCTCTGGGATTATTCTCCCACCTCTTCCAGTTGAGCCAAAAATGTGAAAAAGATAGCTGATCAAACAAGATTGTGAAATTTGTCAATTTATTCAAAAGTGCATGGTCATATTTGAGGACAGCTGAGGTAAACAATCATGACAGACTGTGGGCAAGTCAGTTACTGTTTCCGTGAGTCTCTTGGGTAACTTGGGGGAGTGTGTTTTGAAGTGCTGTCCAAAGCCCAGGCCTTTAGTGATCTACATGTAGAAATAGCCCTTGGAGTCAGTGGTTCTCTGCATGACTGCAGTGGTATTTTGTGCTCACATTGAGACTGAGGGCAGCCTCTGAATCATTTCTGGGCCTGTCAATTTACTCTCCTCTGCCTGTGCTTTGCTAATGTACCCTTAGTGAGAAACCACAGAACATGCATGCCAGAGAAGTGGGCTCTGTGGTGGTGGTGAACCACGGCCTTCTTTGGGAGGGAACTCCAGCCTTAGATGGTTTGAGTTGGAAGGGACCTCTATAGACCATTAGTCCAACCCCTGTGCCATGGGCAAGGACACCTTCCACTAGACCAGGTTGCTCAAAGCCCCATCTAATCTGGCCTTGAACAGTTACAGGGATGGGACATCCACAGCTTCTCTGGGCAACCTTCATAGTGCCAGGGCCTTCATAGTGAAAAATTCCTCTTTATGTGGTCTAGAACTACTCTCCTACACTTTAAAGCCATAACTCCTTGTCTTGTCACTTTAGGCCCTGGTACAAAGCCTCTCTAAGTCTTTCTTAAAATCCCCCATTATGTATCAGAAGGCAGCAATAAAGTCTCCCCAGAGCCTCCTCTTCTCCAAGCTGAACAGCCCCAACTCTCTCAGCCTGTCTCCATTGGAGGGGTCTTCAAGACAAGTGTTGTTATGCTGATAGAAAGTCTAACTCGAGAGGTTGACTCTGGTGTTATTTGAGTGGACTTCAGGTGCTGGTGGAGGTCAGGGCTGCTTACTAATTCTCAGATTGTAAGTGCAGCCCTTAACGTTTATGGTGGCTTTATAAATCAATTTCCACATGTAGAAATCACAAGATTTTGAAAGTTTTGCCCCTTTTTCTTCCTGAAGCAGAGAAGCTTGCTAATCCTCATGATGTTGAGGAAAAACTAGAAAAGATAACCTGAGTCCCTGCTTCAGGTTTAGACTAAGCAGAATAAAATGGGCTGTTTAATTACTTGTTAGAAAAAAGCTCAAAAAATGGAGGATTTAAAATCACTTATAATGTGTGGTGTTATTTTTCTGACCTCCTAGCCTTAGCAGTATACCCTGGTATTTCTGCAGTTGTGTCAAAGGATCTGGGGATCACAAAATACATCCTGATTACACTTCAGAAAGCAAACAGTTTGAAAGAATAAATTTCTTGTCTGCAAGAGGCTTCACCAGTCTAACATTTAATAGAAACATCAAAATAAAATTATATTTGAACTACTTTTCTTATTCATCAAACTGCACTTAAATCCTAAGATTTAAGAGAAAAAGTACTTAGTTAAGATTTTTGCCATGTGTTCCTCTATGAGCCTTTTTATGTGCCAGATCACAACTGCCAAAGTAGTGCTGCCTTGTGCAAAATGATGTGGTTACACTGCTGTGGAAAATATTTGCACTAGGTAGGGTTTGTGCTCTGAATTACAAGGGTGTACCCACAATTTTGTATATTTTTGACATTATTCCTAAATTGGAGCTTCACAGCTGGAGTATTAGTAAAAAGCTACACCCTTGAACAACCTGTTAAGCAGCTCAAAACCCATTGTCAGGCCTCTTCAGAGCTGTGAAGTGGGAATAGGACCTTTTATTTGTTGCTTGCTTTTCAGAGGCTTCCAGGCGTGGATTGTCTGGATTGGTGTTTTTATGCATATCATAACTATCCCTGCGCCTGTCTGTGGCCAGTGAACCTGCAATAAATAGCAATCACTTAAGTGGAAGTATTTTCTCTGTAACATAGATTTTTTTTTTATTATTACTATTTTTTTACTGTTTTTAACTTTCAATCATGCAGTCCCCTTCCCTTCCTATGTTCACTAAGTAGAATGAAATTTTGGGAAGGAAAGAGAAGGCAGGTATTTCTTAATTTGAGACTTGACTGAAATGTGTAGTTGCATAGGTTTAGATGTTTATTATTCTACTGCACGTTTATGCACGGGGTGGTCTAGAATCCAGTTGTGATTATCTGTAGTGGCAGTGCTGGTTGTGGGGCTTGGAAGTAGTTTTCTAGGTGGAAACTGGTTTCTGGACACAGGATAAGAGTCCTTTACCACTACAAGTTCACTCATGGAGTCACTCTGTAGGAAGCGTTCTTTGTGCTGCTCGGGCAGTGTGTGGAGAAAGCCGTGCTTTAGGCTGGGGAGGGTAAACATCACTAATTATCATGTTTCTTTATTTCCTTAAATTTTTTAAAAAAGAAATCCCGCCTTTTTACTTGGTTGTTAATGGAAAAATGGTTTTGCTGCTTTAATCGTAGAGTGGATTAAGGCATGGACCTTAAATATCACCTGGTTCAACACCCCTGCTACGGGTCGGAACACCTTCCACTGGACCAGGTTGCTCCAAGCCCCGTCCAGCCTGGCCTTGAACACTTCCAGGGATGGGACATCCACAGCTTCTCTGGGCAACTTGTTCCAGGGCTTCACCACCGTCACTCTAAAGAATTTCTTCCTGCCATCTAATCTAAATCTCCCTTAGTTTAAAACAGTTGAAAACTCTATTGTGCTATTACTGTTTGCCTGTGTAAGAAGTCGTGCTCTCTCTTTAATCCCTCTTAATATTAAAGAATGAAATATGTGGCTTTAATACTGCCTTTGTGTTATGTTGCAGGCAGTGAAGGAGTAGGATAGTATTTGACTTTTTCATCTTGAAATTTTCTTTGCATCAGGGATAATTGTAATTCTGGTCTTCTTTTCTGGTAAAGGTTCATTTTACTATAGCAGGAACATTTGAAAGGTACATAACTGATGTATCTTCTGGTGTGGAAGTCAAAGTTGCCTTGTTACTTGCGTGATAGCAAAAGTATTTATTCTAAATAAGAATTAGGGAAAAATTGCTTTTTTGTTTGTGGAAAATCACTGCAAACTTGCCAGCAACAGCCTCCAGCTGACTTGCAGTATCTCTATACTGCCTATTGAACACTGTTGTGACAGCTTGTTTCTGTCGTTTCTGCTGAAGTTTAGCCTGTAAAGTCAAGATATCTTGATCTGGGAGACGGGGAGATAGTTAAATTACATCATCGTGGAAGAATACCAGCATACTTAGCTTTAAAGCCATTCACGACTACATTGGCACCCCTTTGTTATACAGTGTAGCTGAAAACGAACTGCAGCAATAATGAACCAATCCATCTAAATCACAGCAGCTGAACAACTGACTGTTCTATCTCAAAATGCAAATGCTTTGTGCAGAATGGATTTAATTGTAAATGTTTGCTTAGTAGGGAATATGAGCCTTTTAGTTTGCGACAGTAATCGTGAATACAAAGACCCACAGAATTTTAGGGTTTACATAGCTTGTCCCTGTTCTCATAACAATATTTCAAAGTCAGTTTTTTAAAATGTACCATTTGGCTTTTTTCTAACTAGTGAATAGAACTCTAAATGCCCAGTCTCTAAGCAGTGTTTTGGAAAGTGAAAGATAAATTTAGTTCTATGTACTTAGATCAGGCAGAATTTTCTGTTATATTTCTTTCAAATCTATGTTAGGGCTTTTATGTAGCTTCAGATAATAAGAGGAAAATGCTGACTTTCAGAGCTTGGATTTGTTTTGCTGTGCAGAAATGCCAAGTGTAACTTAGAGTATTAGCGTTCTCTTTGAGATTCTAGTAAGGTGCCTCTCAAACAATTAAAGGTTACTGTGAGGAATTTCTTTTCTAGTCAAACTAACAAACAAAACCCCTCTGTATTAAAATCATCATTCTTTGTTAAATTCCTGAAGCCTGGCTGCTGAGTGCAACTCAAGAGTATGAATCTCTGTCACTGGTTTGAATGAATTAAAATAAAGCAGCATTGTCATTTTTCAGGGAAAGGAAAAAAGCTTACTGAGCTTCATTAATAAAAAGAGAGAAAGCAGGAATACCTGCCTCCAGGCTGTTCTTGGGTATCTGCGTAAGGAAAAACAGATATAACTTGGAAAACACACACACACAAAATATGCATGTTTGTGCTTCTGTTGGCATTTTGTGTGTTCTTTAATAACCTTCACATGTGGATTAGTCCTTCTGAAAAAAAAAGGCAACCAAGCCCCCTGAAGAATAGGCCTTTGTGACACTGGAGAAGTTTACTGCGCCAAAGTTATGGTAAGAATTTGTAAATTTTGGCTGCTGAAGTACTTCCTTCCCCTGCTATGTTTTTAATGTTGGAAACTTGTAAGTGTGGAATAGAGGGTGTTTTTGGTTTGGGTGTTTTTTTTTTTTAATGACAATGCAAACATTCATTTCACAAACTAAACCGCCCGTTCACATGACACCGCTGCTGTATATAAACACCCTGTTGATCTTGTTCTGCAGAAAGTGTTTGCTGGGCTTCCTGACTCACACGGAAATGCTCCACTGCTCTCTTTGGGGCAGTGCTGGGGACTTAGGCTATATCTGCTCAGATTTAGTTTGCCAGATTAATGTCCCTGAAAGACATGTTTTTACTTGGAACAGGGCCCTCAAAGCCAGGATGTTTTTCTACGTCTCATTTTCTCTCTTGTGTTTAAAATACTTCATTCCTCTGTCTTGGGAATGGGTTTTGTCTTGCCTGTGCTCCTTGGTTCAAGCTGAACCTGTTGGGAAGATGTTTAGTGTTTCACAGTTGCAAAACTGTCTTCCTCTTCTCTGTGATGCTGTTTCTTAACATGGGTCTCAGTTTGTGGTAGGCAGTAGCTCAGGCTGCAAGAGCCATATAGAGCACAGAGGGCTGAGGGGACACCGGTGGCTGCACAGCCAGGTGAGCCTTCCCGACAGCCACGAGCTGTACAACACAGTTGACTTCTCATGGCTTTTCTGGAGTAACCAAGGGCAGAATTTGAGTCCAAGGCTAGACTGTCATGGTGACAAAATATTTAGAAAACAATTTCTTGCTTGAAACAAAAGCTTGGATTGTGCAACACAAAGTACAGTCCCAGTGTAATAAACGATGTGTCTTTTTGAAGGGCTCTGTGTGTTCCCTGACAGCTCTTGCCAGATTCAGCAGCATGTTCAGGTAAAATGTGGCATTTTTTTCTCTGGACTCTTGCTTTTACTACCTGGGTTAATTCTCCCCCTTTATGCATTGGGGTTGCAAAGACGTAGCAGCCAAATCTGACTTCGCATTTTGAACACAGTGGGACAGCCGTGTTAAAGACAGATGCAATGGAGCAGTGTCTTGTCTTCAGCCGTGGTGGCTCAGCTGCATTAAGAGCAGTTGCTTAAAATTTACACCTTGTCATTGGCATAGACTGATCTGATCTCTAGCGTGCTCTAGGACGAACTTGGTGATTGCTTTTATTGGGTTAGAACTTGCTGTTCTTGCTGTAGTAGGAACCTTTTGTTCTGTAGGTGTTTCACCCTTCTGTAATAACTTGTGCAACTTTTTTTTTTTGTTAATGCCTGAGGTTTTGCGATGCCCCAGCCTTACTGATGTCTACCCTCTGACTTGAAAGGAAGCCACAAGTCTAAAGGGTCTGTAGAAGTTTGTTCATCAGGAATAATATGAAATGATTTTTTAAGACGAGCAAACCTCTGACAATGGACTGAAGACTGCTAGCCAGCCGTGTACAATTCAGTTCAGCATAGCTACACCATTTGGAATTAATGTATGTTTTTCCCAGTCTAGTCTGTGTTTCCTTGTAATATCAGTTGTAATTTCAGAGAAAGTGTGATTTTACGTATACACCACCTTCTCTGCTTAGAGCAGCAGGTGGCCAGATTTCTTTCTGAAACAGTGACTTGTCTCAGCTCTACAGCAACTCTAAGCAGATTGGCTGCAGAGACTGTATTTTTTAATCTTCAAAGAAGTTGATTTTTTCAAAGTGGCTGTAGCTGTTGGACTGTACATTTATTCTTGAAAATGGAAACCAGAAGCAAAACATGGAGGGAGGAATATACTTTCCCAAGGTTTGCATCATCTTGCATCTTTGTATGCTTGGCATGTAACCTTGTCCCATTCAAAGTGCTGCTCTGAACAGTGCACAGCTCGTTCTTTGGGCTGCTGCTTTGTTCCTAACGCTAGTTCCTCTGTTGCATTGAGCTACAAAACCAGCTGCTTTTGCTTTTCATACCTATTTTTACCATCTCTAATTTGCTATTAAGATGTTGACTTCTGCCTCCAGTTAGCCTAGCATGTGTCTATACTGTGACTGCAACGTAAAGCAGGAAAGCACTTGTGTACTTTCTCTTTTGCTACCCTTTCACACTTGGGAAATGGTCCCTGTAAACAGCTGCAGTGCTGCTTTATTATCCTCTTCAAAAGCTCTCGCTCCTTGTGTTGCTTATAAAAGGCCCTGATGAACTTGTAATGTGTGTGCACTGAGACTGCTGTTCCCTGCGATGCCTGGTATTGGTCCCCTTTTTTTGTGTGTGTGTGTGTCTGTCCTTCCATTGTCCCTGCCCTGTGACAGTCAGCTCTGCAGAACAGGGACTGTCTCGTTGTTCCATGTGTACAGCAGGTGGCTCAGATCCAGATGTGTGTCTGAAGTTGCTGTGTGCTGCAGTAATAGAAATTGTTATGTTATAGAAAGTGGTATCTAAAACAGGGAAAAATCAGGTTTGCTGTTATAAGTTTTCTGCATTTTTAAGGGTTGGAGTTTGGTTTTTTTTTTTTGGTGTTAATCTTCTGACATGTTACTGGTGGGATTGTATAAAAATTGGTGTATATGATGTTTCCTTCACATTTTAAGGAATCCTCCCTATGGCCAGAGGAAAGCTTTCTTCTCAAGAGCTCTCCAGGCATTTAGGAATGGGCACAACAGCTCTTGTTGGTGTCTTAGAGAGGTTTGTTTGCTCCCATGACTACATTGGGTGTGCTTATGGCAAAACCTCATGGTTCTGGAAACTTTCCTTTTTTCAGGCATTATTTTAGAAATGGAATGACACACAACAGGATGTGTGGTTGTAGATACATGTTCACACTTCAGAGACTGTGCATAGCTTTGTGACCGTGTACAGTCCTGTGCTATTTCTCTCATCATTCATGTGGTGAAATAAGCCATGGAGGAACATTGAATTAATTTCTCCTTTTTATGCCCAGCACACACAGAGAATGTATTCGTATTCATCTTTCTACTGACTCCTAGAATGCTCAGACCGGTTACTGGATGCAGGGAGATTAAAATGAGGGCACGTGGCCAAGCAGACCTGAGATTTTGTTCCTCAAATTCTATTTAAGAGTTGCAGTTTGATAAAGTTGCCTTCATTCTATTTCTTGTGTTAGTATTTTTGTGATTCTCCTGAATTATTTACGTGCATTATTAGTGTTAGGATTTCTTTTGTAGCATTTTGAATGGCCCTGCTTTGAGTGGCTGATCAGACCAGATCACCTCAAATGGCTTTTTTCAGCATAAGGTATTCTGTGATTCTTGACCAGTTTGATAGTGGGATGGTGGGAATCTCATGTAAAACCCACCTTGATTTTGGAGGCGAATAAAAGCCCCATTTGTAGAGGCGTTCGGTTTTAGTTTTCATATTCCTTGATGACCATCAAACAAATAGCAGTTCCTCAGTTGTCAACAGACCTTTTCATTTTTCAGTGTTGGCTGATCTGTTCAAATACAGAAGTTGGGTTTTTTCAAGGGAAAGGTTCAAAACTTGGAACAGTAAACTTTGCTTATTTACTACTTGTTGTTAGTGTTCTGCATCTGCTCTGGACCCAAAAGTTGCTTTTTGCTTTAACTACTGGAATGTCTGGTTTACCAAAATTGCTATGTAACTGTGAGGCTGCTGGAAGTTTTGTTTTCGTTTGTTTGTTTGTTTGGCTGTTGTTGCTGTGAAGCTCGCTCTCAGAAAGTAGAAATATTTCTAACCTCATCCCAGCCTTTCTCCTTCACTCTTTTATAGTCCTAGTATGAAAGAAGGAGGAGAAATAGGGTTAGAGGGATGTGTGGTAGAGCTAGCTCTGTTCTTTCTGGTCACCTCCAAGCAAGGCTTCAGTTATTTTGTCACTGATGGAAGTTGAATTAGGTGCCTGATGGTGCTGTCTTCTTCAGCTGTAGCTGGTTGGCTGCAGCTCCTTCAGACTCTGCCTTGGCAGAGGAGATGTGCTTTAGATGCCCTTTGTGTGGCTGGTGGCTCAAAAGTACAGCAAGAGCCTGTTGTAAAAGCTGAGGCCTGGGCCATGAGGTGACCTGGAAGCTGAGCATGGCTGATCTGGTGCCCTCAGCTACCACCAACTCACAAATTTCCTCCTTTGTCCCAGTCAGTGTGGTGACTGTGTCCTTCATTAAGGCCTGTTCATGGTGGTTTAGTAGCGGTCTGTCATCCTTTGGCCAATAGGACGAGCAGTCACCTTTTGGAGTCAGATTTGATAAACTCCGTGATCCATAGGGTGATGGATCTCTGCTGTTTTTTCCAGGGTAATAATCACCTCAAACAGTTGACATTAAATACTGCTTTATGAATTCCCTTAAGTTGTAGAAGCTTATTTCACAACTAGTTCTCCGGATGGCTGCAACTGGAGTCCCAAAGGACAGAGTGAATTTTGGACCTGATGTGCCATTTCACTTAGAAAAGAGAGCCTTTGAGGGCAGGGTTGAAGCCTGGCTCAGCCAGAAATGGGGAGCCTCGAGCAGTGTGGAGCCTCTGGAATTTGTTCTATCTGAAACAAGATTGTTGTGTGAGGTCTGGAGGCAAGGTCTCCATATGAAACTACGTTAGTTTGGTGTTTAGGTCTGTATCTGAAATGAGATAGCTGTAGTACCAAAGGGGTTTTTAAAAATTTCTTACTGTTCTGTAACCTAAAATCTCCAGAGCAGGGAGGTTCCTGAAGGATGCATGTCTAATACCAGCTTCCACTTAAAACTTTCACTAATATATTTCAAAATTGTACTAATGATCTGCCATGGATTTTTTTATTTTTTGACTTTGAAAACTTGACAGATCTTCCTTTTCCCACAGTGCCAGGATAGTGGTGACTATTTTGGAAATGGTTTTCCTTGCTCAGGTTTGGATTTCTGAATGCAAACAGAGCTTGCATCTGATACCCTCTTTCATTTATCTTGGGCTGGAAATGCTGTTACTAAAAGGTGTATGCATTCCCCATTCCTTGTGGCCCAGGGGATCTAGGTGGGTCAGTCAAACTGAAGGCAGAGCATCTAGAAGCTGAAGAGGTGTCTGGTGAATTAGAGTACTATCCTGGAACTGAGAATCGAAGTCAGTCTTCCCCTGCTCTGCCACAAACTTCCTCCTTATACGATCACCTCGGACAGGGTTATTTTTTTCTCGCTGTGCCCTAGTTCCCTGTCTGTAAAGTGGTGATAACAGCACTTCCCTACTTCGCAGGGATGTTGTGACGACAAATGCAGCTCAAGCTGTGAGGCTCTTGGATACTGTGGTAACTGGGAACACAGATGGAAGAGGGGAAATATTCCGCAGAAAAGTTTTCTGTTCTTTGAGCCCAGTGGTAGATCACAGCACTGATGTGAGTGTGGCTTCCACTGAAGGCATGGCTTGACTGCTGCCATGTCTTTCCCATGAAGGTTTCCTTGCTCACTCCTGTGTGCCTGCAGGCAAAGCACTTAATGTTTGGGTCCTTGGCTGCAGGCTCTGTGAGACCAAGAGCCTGGGTGAGTCTTGCTATCTGTGTATTTCCCAGCGTGGCCTCAGTGGAGTCTGTGCTACCCAGAACATTTCCCAGACTAACTTAGACCCTGGAAGGAGTTAAAAATACTTATGAATGGATTTTCACTTGCGAAATCCAAACCACTGTAGCAGTTACTCTGAGCAAGCCAAGGACTGCAGTGTGACCAGAAAAAAGCAATTGTCCTTGACACAACTGGTTAAATTTCATAGAAACCACATCCTTCGTGTTGCCACTGACAACATAACATTCCTTAACGTTTGATTTCAAGCGGTGCTTTATTACCCAGCTGTACATGCAAGCATACTTTCTTCTGAATAATTTCTGTCCAGAGACACCACAGAGGAGTGTGAACTTCTTTCCATTTTAATGTGGACCTCGTAGTCTTGTTTATATATAGTATAAGCAGGTAAGAGACAGGAAACCTTTCTGCTTGCCGTTTACATTGTCACATGTCCAAAGGGAAGGCTGTGGTGAGTTGAATGTTTGTTCAATAGAATCTTGTTCGTGGAAATGAGTGTGGTTTCGAGAGCTTTTTAGGCCAGGACGTAGGAGTGTGCTTCGTTTATTTCTTGCTTCTTGAAACATGGGACTCATGTCATCTTTCTTGTTCACCTGCTTTGATAAATTCTATATTTAGTTGTCTCTGCCCATCCACTTGAACAGGACAAAAATAACTTCAGTGTAATCCATCCTCTCTGTCCTTTCCTCTCCACCTCTTCCCTCCCCTTTCCTTTCCTGCTGCTAGGTTTAGGGCATTCAGTTGTTTGGGAAGCAGTGGATTTTTTGTTTGTTTTGCTTTGTTGCCTTACAAGTAGGGTTGGAGGGCAGGAGAAAACATTTATACTCTGGCATAAAATTGTTGTGAAGAGTATGCAAACTGTCAGAAACACTTCCTCCTCTCTTACAACATTTGCTGAGGGGTCAGAGTGTGTGCAGAGTGTGTGGAGGGAGGTGGAGCAGAGAGGTTGGGAAATGACTTGCATGTGGCATACATCTGTCTGACAAAAAGCCAATCGTGCCAGGGGATAAATGGACAAACAAATAGTGTTTCAGTTCTGAACTCAGAGGTTGAACCTAAAGTTTGCACAGGAGCAAGTCTTCAGATAAGTTTCCAATGGACCTTGACTCCTGTTGAGCAAACATGTAGTAGCTAGCACGGAGGAGTCTGTCCTCTAAATCGCTGCCCAGGAGAGGATCTGTGCATAGGCCGTGCTTTGCTCAGATTCTGTTGCCATATATAAATATATATAAAAATAAATACATATATTTTTAAGGCCTAATACAAATCAACACTGGCCAAAACCCCCAGAAGCATTTAAGCCTTAACCCCTTGCCTTTATCATGAATTAAGCAAGAAAGTAGTAGCATGTCTGTTAATCTGGCTGTGGATGTTGGCTGTGTTTATGTGCAAATTGGATAAAGAATGTCCACTGCCCTTACCAAAATGCTTGCTGTCTGTGTTATCTGAAATATTATTGTCTTCTACTATGAAGCTGATAGGGATTTGAGGGAAACTATTGTTTTGGTGAAACTGCTTTGAGATACAGCCTGCCAAGTTCTTGTATCTTGAGCTGAGTATTGGGTATGTTGTTGTTCCTGACAGACACGTTGTCTGGAGATGTAGGGGGACTGTTTGTTCCCACAAAAAATGTCACTTTTTGTAACTTGAACGTTTTTTACGTTGTGTTAAAGATGGTGATAAGAAGCAGAAAGATTGAGAGAAAACCTTTTAGTTGATGCTTAATAAAATTTAAGTTGTTTTTTAATTAAATTTTTAATTTCTGTGTTTTTCAAAAGAAAGTGAGACTGTTAATTTATTTTTGCTTGGTTTTGCATTCATAGAATTACTGCAGGAGAGCAGGAAGAAAGAGCTGGTTTTGAAAACTGGGCAGAAATTTGAAGATTAAAATTCTTTGTTCTTCCTCCTCTTTTGCCTGTTTGCCAATGAAAGCACAGTGACGGTGTCAGGGTGTCAGCACAGCCCTGTTTGGACTTCCAGCACCCTGGGTGGTACAGGTGTGAAGGACAACTGATTGGAGGACCCTGGATCACAGAGGGTCCCCTGTGATGTGAGCTGTGGTGGGCGGTGTGGTGGAACCACTCACCAAACCTGGTGTTCACTTTGGAGACAGAATCCTGGTTTGAACCTGCAGGCTATGAATTGGTAACAGGGCTCACTCCCAGAGCTCACCTCGCCTCTCTGCAGTGGTGTCCGATTGCCTTGGCCCCTGTGCTCTGTCCTGCTTTTAAAGCAAAGGGCACTTTAGATTCTAGGAATGTTAATTCCTTACTTTGCAAGCACAAATATGTGCTCTGGGTGTTTGGAAAGGAGCAGACCCCAAATTTAGAGCGCAGTTCCTGTGCTTGCAGGCACAGTGTAATCCTGTTAGTACTCTGGGTTGCTGTGATGGTTCGGGGCAGGCCAGGCTGCCATGTAGGCATCTGCTTCTCTGCGTATTGAGTCAAGCCAGTATCCTCAAAACTGTAATTTACACTGTAATGATGGATTGTCACAGTGTACAGAATTGTGTGTTGTGTGTTTAAAAAAGAAAACAGATTCTAATGCTTATTATTTCTGAAGTCCAATACGTCTGAACTAAAGCTCAGTGCATGCAAGGCAAACTATGCTTTAATTTTACAATTGTCTGATGGGACTTTGCGATTTATTTGTTGTTACTTCCTTAATGATGTTGCAGTCAGAGGCACTGTTTTGCTAAATGTTGTGTAAAAAGTAAATTGTAGCACAGCAGATGTTGGTATTTGGATGGATGTCGGTGCAATGGGGGGACAGCAACAGTCATCTCTGTCAGCTGTCTTCAGGCTCGGCAGGCCTGCTGCGTGGTTACTTTGGTGTGTAAAAACAGCTCGTTTTGCAACTGGGAAGTTTGGCATTACATTTGGCACCGAGCCATGTAGCTGGGTTAACACAAGTGTTTATCCGGTGATTTTCTCAAAATTGGTAACTCGGAGAGAATGTTTATTAAACTTCAGTACAAAGGAAGGGGGAAATGTGGCTGGATCTCTTCTTTCTAAAAGGCACTGATGTTCGTAATTTAAAAAAATTCCTTTATTTCCCTCGCCTCCCTTGCTTTTTCATCATCACCCTTTTTGCAGCTTACTGTTTACAGTTTCCTTTTTAAAGATTAAGACAGGGAAGCATATCTGATGAAATGGAATATGTATAGAATGCCATAACCACATTTCTCTCCGTCCTGTGTGCTGTCATGAATTAGGTGCAAAGAACTGAGGACTGCAAATGAACCTGTTTTATTGCCACCACCCCCAATTTGGTAGAAATTCCAACTGCAGCATGGAAAAGGAGCCTGCTGGTACACGTATCTGCAGAGCAGGTGATATCTGTGTGATAAATTAGGGTAAATTTTACCTTTGGGTTAAGCACAAGAATCCTTGCAGACCATAAGAAATTCTTAACTCCTGTTAATATCGTATTTCTTTATGGAAATAGCAATTTAGACTACATTTTTAGTGAGGAGGGGCAGGAGAATATTGTAGTTTTGCAAAGCAGCATTTTCAGATTTTGTACCTGAAATTGGAAACCTGTTGATTTAATGTTCATTGTGAAACTTTATCATAGTGGAGAAATTTAGTTCGGATTAATTTTTTTAAACCATTTTAATCTTGTATTGCCCCTGTGATTATATAACTAGATGTCTTCACTGCTTAAAAAGGCTCTCATTTCTTTTGGAACAGAGAAAAAGATTAAACTAGGAAATTTGGATTCTCCAATGAGGGTAAGAAAATTTGTGTAGAAGAACATTTTCTCAAACCAATGAAGGTGACACAGTAGTGGACTCTTTCTTAGTTAATTTCGTAGTTGAGCTGCAATTTTATTACCAAATATAATACCAGGACAATAATTTTCATGTGGATCCTTAGTCCTCTTTTATTTCTTATTTTTTCTGAGGAGAGGGTGTTATCTGTACCTTCCAATTTCTGTAGTCAAGGGTGTCTTTGTTTAGAAAACTGTGATTTGAGAGAAGTCTGTCCACAGCCAAGGCTCATTTGGTGTGCTGTGGATAAATGAAAATTGCAAGTGTGCAGTTACTGCTTTTTGGAAACATATTTGTTTCTTAGCTTGACACTACCGTAATCCTGATGTTAACAAGGTTTTCTCACAGAGGATGGGGAAATAAATACACAAAAGCATTAATTTGGGAATAATCTAGACCTTACAGCTTCCCCAGACCAGAGGGTGGGCTCAGTCTTTGAGGCCAGTGTGACTTCCAGAAGATTTCCCTGTGAGTGTCGGCTGTGCCGGCAAAGGAACAGGGTCAGTGCAGTGATACTGTGAGCTCATGGCCAGAGCTCCACATTAGCTCTGATCTACCTATGTGCCTGTGTGTATCTAAAGGATGCAGCTTTGATATTTAAACCTCATGGATTTGGCTATGTTTCTAGAAGGTTCTGAGAGAGGAGCAATGCTCTCCCCACGGGCTGGGCACAGCCTGCACTTCCAGCAGCAACAGAATCGGAACCAGGACTCGTGATGGCAACTGGCACAGCTGGCATGGCCTGGGGGGGGGGGTCAGGCTGCCACCTCTCCCTGCCCTGCCTGTGCTCTCAGTCCATCAGAGACCCAGCTTGTCCCTTTGTCAGCATTGCTCTCTGATGCAGCAGACTCCAGCCAGAATTGTGGTAGCCACATCTTGGCTCATGTTTGGCACACTCTAACCCTTCCCCAGAGTGCCTCTGTCCTCCCCCTTTCTCCTCCTCTTCCCCTCTCACCTTGCTGGGTTTGCAGGGTGGCACTTGCTTGGCTTGACCCCCTGGAGTGGCAGAGGAGCCCCCAGCAACTGCTGCCCAAGCTGGAAGCATCGGATCAGGGAGCAGTGGCAGGAAATGCTGTAAGCAGAGCTTGTGCTGAGCATCAAGCAGGGTTTTCTGTTTGTGTGCCTGTACCTTCCTTTCCAGAAGTCCCTGAGGCACGAGCATGGCCCCACATGACCTTCAAGAATGTTACCCCAGGTGACCTGTAGATTTTTTTCCTCTCTCCTTTTTTTTTTTTTTTAAATTATTTTATAAACAAGACAAAGCAAAAATCATTGTATGAGTTGAAAGCTTTATTTATGGTTTTCTGGTGTTCTCAGGCTTAAAGTGTGGGAATCTGACTCCTTTGGACAGCTGCTGCAAGCTCTACACCTGATGGGTAGCTGTAACCCAGTTAGGCAAGGGATGTGTTTTGGTGTTTGTTTTGCTTCTGTTCTTTGGGAACATCCTCATGACAGTGGGAAGAGAGCTGCAGAGCGTGGACGGTGATCAGTTATGGGACAGGGCTTTTAGGATTCCAGTGGAGGAGGGGATGTGTGTGGTGAGGAACAGTCCTGTGGTGTGGTGTGCTGTGCTTAGAGAACCAGGTGTGGAGGAAAGGTGGGGCTGACACAGTAGTCCCTGACCTCAGAAAATCCAGTGGGGCAAGTGCCAGGTTTGATGCCCACAGAAACTGGTGTCAGTTTAGGACAGGTTGTGGGTAGGGGATGCTGTTTGTTTTTCCCCTGGTAATAGGATAGGTTTGAATAGAGGAGGTTGTTTTGGGAAGACATGGCAAAAACTACAAAACTATGGGGCACTGCAGGCTGGAAAGTGTAATTCAAGCTTCCATCTTTCTGTGTCCATCTGCTTCTCACTTCTCTGTGGTGTATACCTTTCATTTTTTATACTTTTTAAAATGAGAAGTGACTTTAGTGTACCAGGATGCTGTTGGCAACATGAAAAATAATTCATTGTAGCAGCGTCAAGGTAGGTGGGTTTTTATTGTATCTTTTTTTCAGGTTGGTCTTTATTTCATTCCTCCTTGTGTAAGAAACAGATTTCCATGTGACTGACTGAAATGCATCTATCCTGGGGCTTGGAGTTGTTAGGAAAAACTATAATAAGCATAATATGATGACTTTGGGGTTTAAAAACTAGTTGTGATTATATGTGCATGTTTTTAGTCCTATTTTAGTCATGTTGCAGTGTTACAGGGCTAAATTGTGGTACCACTGAAATCCAGCAGTAATTTTGCTGTTTGATTATGTTGGGACTCAACATTTTTACTATCTGTTGTAAAAGAATTTTAGTAGTGTGTCTGCCTGGGCTTGTGGCCCTGTTGAGGCAGCAGTGTGGATTGTGCTCTGCTTTATGATGACGACACACCTCAGTCCAAGGCATAGAAATCCTTGGCAAAGTTTCTGATGCCCGTGTTACTCAGCTGAGCTTAGCACCAGAGCTACGGTGGCTGTTTGCTCTCGTGTTACTCAGAGGTGAAGTTGCTTTAATAAATTCTCAGTAGGCAATTAAGTTACTTTGCAAAATTCCTCTGAAGTGAGGCAGCACTCCTGTTATCTGGAGGAGGTTTTTGTTGCTGAGTTTGGGGTAGTGACTCAGTAAAAGTTATCTGTGGAATACTAAATTTGGAGGCGTAACCAGGAGGTTGCCATGATAACAAATATTAGAACTTGCTTTCTGGGAAGTGCTTGTAATTTTCCCATTGATGGGCATTAAATGGCTCAAGATAAATGAAACTTTTTATTAGAACTAACATGGTCTGCATGTACTCCTCCAGGGTTTTGCAGACTTGCTAGTGATGAAATGAAGAAGGGAAATCCAAATTAGCCCCAGCTATATGAAGACAACATCCCTTTTTTAATGTTACTTCTGTTTTGCCATTGAATGTTTGCTTAACTTAGCTTTCATGCATCTTTCTAAGAAATATTTACCCAGTAACTGTTTGTATAAACATGTTTAAAATTCTGCATTAATTTTTTTTTTTCTTGGCACTTTTAAGAAATTTCCTGATGCACAGCATGATCGCACAATTACTGGTAGAGCTTTTATTGTAAGTGGCCTAAAACAATTCTGTATTTATGTTGAAAATTAGGACTCAAACCCAGAAGCTAAAGGATAACAATACAACGTGTTAATTTCTTACTCTCCATAAATTGGTTATTTATTAAAGTCCATGTTCTGCAGCTTAGTTTGTACAAAGACAGCCTTTTTTTCCTTTTCAAACTGCCTCTGAAGTTGGTCCATATCTTCTGTTTTAGAAAAGCTTTTGTTTCCATAAATCTCTCCTAATGTCCTCTAGTTTTTTGTTTTGTTTTTGTTTTGGTTTTTTTTTTTTTTTCCCCCCCAATCCTTTACAATTCCCTGAGGTTTTGATTCTTTTTTGAATGACACAATGATCTGGTAATGGGAGCCAAGAAGAGGGAGCCGGGAACTCGCCCGTCCTTGCTGCGGATGTTTTCTTCGTGCCTGTGTCCTGGTTTTTCCCTCCCCTGCTCTTACCTTCTCATGTGCACACACCCCCCCAAGCTACCAGCTCACCTCTCAGTCTCACCACCTTTGGGATTTTGATTGGGAGCCTCTGCTGAGTACTTCCCAGGTTTAATGTTCACAAAGCAAATAAATGGATCATAAAAATCACTCTTGCCCGAGTCTTTGACTCACCTAATCTTTTTTTTAATGCGGCAGAGTGGGGGAAGAGACCTAAAATAATTTTTAATTAATTAATTATGCTTTTCCTGGACATCCTCTATGTTTAGGCAGCTTGAGGAATACAAGTTAAAACTGTGATTTCAGTCTTACTTTGTTTAATCTCTGCAAGAGCTTTGGTTAGTGTGTGTTTCTTTGGTTTGTCCCCTCTGACACTCTGTCAGTCTCTAGACAGGATTTACTGAAGAATAAAACTGGGTTTGTGATATTCAAATCAGGCATGTGTTCAGATAAGCACAAGAGTCATGGCTAAGGATTCTTAGGCAAAGAGGTAAAATAATTGAATCAGGTTTTACATACTGTCTAGAAAAGCCCATCCTTGTTCAAATACACCGGGGTGTGGCGTGTTTGGTGGTTTTGGTTTGGTTTTTGATTTTCTTTGTATTTGTAGTAGACATAAATTCTTCAGAGGATTAAGTCACACTCTTTTTATAAACACATGCGGTGTATTTAGGAACCTGATTTTCAGAAATACTGATTGTATTAACTTCAGATTGAGCTGAAGGAATAGTTGTAACTACCTCCCTTCTCTAAGGGAAGATATTTAAAAAGTTGAAGAGGCTTATTAGCTTAAGTGCCTTGTTAGCTGCTTGTGCTATTTTCCATCATAGTGTCATGGTAAAAATTACTTGGGGAGAAATAATTGTTCTAAGTGTGCTTAATTCAGTTCACTGAATCTGACACCTCCTCTGTCATTTTTATTTATTTATAAAAATGAGAGAGAGCTGGGCACCTGTCAAAAGCAGCGAAATACATGATGGCGCTTTCTGCTGTGGGAGTGTTTTATTTTGGTAAAATGCTGTAGCTACTTGCAAGCTTATTACAGAAAAGATTTCTCTGATTGTGTCAGACACCTCATGGTAGTTTTAAGTCCTTTTGCTCACACCATGAGGTAGTGGAGATGCAATTCACTCTTAGATTGCTTTCAGTGTAGCTTAAGAAATCACTTTATATTTTCTTGTAATTTATATAGCTATCCTTAAAACTGCTGGTTTTAATGAAATTTCATTTACATCTTCTCCCACTGGAGACAGCTGTAGGTTAGGACTAGCCTGACTAAGCTGTGCCAAAGGTAGGAGTAAGGAGTTTTTTACATGCTGATTAATTCTCTTTTACTCCTTTGGGAATATCTGGTATTGCTTAAATTGATTGCTGTAAGCAATATGGCAACATTTTTGACCTTCTAAACTGAAATTCAGCGAAAAAAACCCAAACAAGAAAAAAGATAAACCTCCGTGTTTCAGTTTTACATAACCAGACAGTTGAAGTACAGTGGTAAAAAATACAGAGGTCTTCTGCGGTGGTTGCTGTTGGCTGGTGATCTCAAACCCTTTGGCAGAGATGGAATCGGAGAACGTGGTAGTTGTCCATCCCGGGCACAGAGAAAGTATTGGGCGAGAATCTGTTTTTCTTTCTCCGTAATCTGACTTCTGATCTCTCCCATGGCCAGCTTTGTGAATCAGAGCACCCGTTCCTTGCCTTCCTTAGGTGTTTCCCACCTGCGCTGTTGTGTAACTGAAGACAGGGGCAGCTTCCAATATGCTTGTTTTTGTACACAGCTTTGCGGGAAGCACTAAGCCAAGGATGTTTGCTGCTTTCCGAAGTTAATTTACACATGTGGGGTGCCAGGTGACCAGGAGTTGTCCTTGCAGGGCTCCCTTTGTCGCTCGAAGGCCAGACGGCTCAGCCGTCCCCCTTCGCCCCACCTCCAGCTCCCCTCTCTCTCCCTCCCTCCCTCCCAGTATTCCCCCAAGATATGATAATGAAGCAGGTGCCCTGTGTTGCAGCTCTCTGTGAGCGTGAGAAACGGCAGTAGGTTTAGAAAAGCAGAAACCAGGGAAGAGGAGGAGGAGACATTTCTTCGGAACCTGTTGGCAGTGACGTCAGTCAGGGCCGTGTGGGCTGCCAGCGCACCGTGTGGCCATCCAGCTGCCCGTGGGACGCGAAAGTGGGGAATGGATTTGTTGTGCCCCAAATTAGCCCATTGTGACCATGGGGACCCCGTGTTAGGGCTGTGCCAGGCATGGAGTGGCCGAGCTGTTCAGCCTTGGCCTGGCATGGATGAGCCGAGCTCTGGAGTGTTGGCCTGGCATGGTGGCCGTGGGCTGCGGGTGACCTCCCCACGGGGCAGCAGCCCCAGCAGCAGGCCTGGCCACCTCATTGAGATTCCAGGCACAGGCAGTGCCTCCGCAGCTGTACACTGGAGGCGGCGGCTGAGGAGGCATCCAGAGAGGGGCCCCAAAAAAATCATCAAAGAACCGGCCCCTTCACTGCGCCTCTGAATAGGCAGACAAACCAGAGGTCCTTCTCTCTCTCCGCCAGCGTGTTGGGAAAGACATTAGCATAACCTTTCTTTTTTTCCCCCCCTTTCTTTTTTTCTTTTCCCCAAGCTACCGAAAACCTGGCACCGTGTTTAAATATCTTGTTCTGACAGTTTGTTGAGGGGAGCGAAGAGCGATGCACCAGTCTCGTGGGTGTCTGTGCAGTTATTTCTATAAAAAAAACCTAACATATTTGAGCTGAGAGTTTTCATTCGGGTCACCCTAGACTTAATTGTTTGGTGTCAGGTCGTTAAGATCCAGAATTAGCTCCCTGGCTTGGAAAGGGCTTGCTTCCGAGTGCTTTAGAAATGCAAAGGCAGGTTTTCAAGCCGGCTTTTTTTTTCCTAATGTTTTGATTTCAGCTGGTTTTGAAGCAAGTGGACACTTACCCCATTTACTCAAGCAGCAAAAACTAACTGTAAATCCCGTCCCACTCTCCAGCACACACGAGATGGCAGCTCCTGAAAGCTTCACGTCTTTAAGGAAACTGGCATCTGTTTTGCCGAGACCTTATTAGGCCGACAGGATGCAGACCACTTCTCGCGGCCATTGAGGCTCAGGAATGAGTCATTCCGCCTTTGACTGGTGGCACATTAGCGCTGCGATTGGCATAACTTTCGTGTTCCCTCGGACAGGAACTGGGGCTGTACAATCAGGGAGTGTCGTTACATCATCGGAGCGTGTGGGAATGTAGAGAAGGCTTGCATAACGCAAAAGCTCTGATTTTTTTTTTTTTTTGAGTGTTAACCTTAATTGCAATTAAAGGTGATGGTTCTGATGCTCAGAACAGAAAGTTTAATTCACTATTTATCCATAGATTTGTCGTAGCCACTTGAGTGCATTTCATGTAACTGAGACCTTGTTTTCAGTCAGTGCTCCTGGGCTTGTTACTTGGTTACTTTGGGCCATAAGAAAGTTAATAGTTGGTCCTGTGCTTTTGTAAATATCAAGGGTATCATTGGATGCTGACTTGGTTAACCTAATGATTTTTTTTTCAAACCATTGGTATGTATGAGTTGATTAAAGAAAAATAGCAGAGGCTTCTTAAATATAGTCTGTTCTGAATTAAAGGGTGTGGTGTTGGCTTTGAATGAGCTTGATGCAGCAACAAGCATGCAGCAGTTGGTAAATAAAGATGGATTTTCTTTTGTTCTGCTGGTGCTTGCTGCTCATTATTCTCCACTTACCCCGTGAGCTTCCCAGGGAGTGGCAGCTGTTTCTGATGTTAGACACTCTATCAGTGGTAGACAGCTCCAGATTCGGTGAGATACTGTTGTGGGGAGGAGAGGAAAACAACCTAACCCTGCATTATTGTAAATCCTCAGTAGAATTAACTTTTCATGAACCAAAGGAGTTTTGTGTTTAACTTTTTCTGAAATATTCAGGCATAAGTGTGCTTTGCAGCATGCATTACAGCGAAAAAGCTTTTCTGGCATGAGATGGATTTACATTCTAAGTGTGTGTTAAGTATTTTAATGTGCAGTGTGTGGGGGCAGACACAAGGCAATAAAGGAAAATCGGTCTATAACAATCTTTGTGTATGTTTCCAGATATATACAGTTTGGGAATCTTTGCAATTTGGAAATTGCTTGGAGTAAACAGAATGGTACATAAAGATTTTAAATAATAAAGCTAGCAAGCTACAGAGGAGTCTATTTGGTTCCAGGATTTTATATGTAGGATTTATAACCCATGCTTTTGCTTTCCTGTCTCTGCAGTGTTAGCATTCTGTTACTGAAAACAAAGAAGGCTCTGCCAGGGCATTACACAAGCAATGAATCACAGAGGAAAAAATGTTTTGCTTTGTAAATTGTTCACTTTTCCGTGGTGGATCTTTTTTTTTTTTTAGTGTTGTCTGATAGAATTTGCTACACATGCTTGCATTTACTGTACTCGGTACAATTCTTTCTAGTGTGGCTACATAACTGCTAATATTAGTGACTTCAAGTAACTTCTTGCTTGTGATTCTTAAAAACAAAACTGCAACAGGAACAAAAAACACAGGGCACAAATTGAAACAGCTCAGTTCACTCCTCAGGCATGACAGCTTGCTGAGTATATCGGAGGAAGGAAAAGGTGTTGATGTTTTTCAGACAGCTTTGTCCCAACAGTTCCACATAATTATTTTTTATCTGTATCGACAAACTCCTTTTCTGCCTAAAGTAGTCAGTTTTGGTGCCACAACTGATGTGGTCCTCATGGGTTGTAGGCCATTTATAGTGTTTTGGCTAATCATAAAAATGTAAGCTTGTTTCTGAAGAATATGCACTTTGTAATTTTTTTTTTTTTTTAATGACTGTGTGGGTGTATCTGTGTGTCCAAACTTCTTTAGAGGAACTATAGTTTGCTCAGGTTTGAATATAAAATTATACTTGGAGATTATCTATTTGGGAAGTCACACACCAGGCAGTGTCTTGCCACTTTGCTGCAAGATGCAGAAGTACAATCTTAGTGTGTTACATAATAAAAATTTATACCACAGATGCTGGACTGTGCCTCATACTGTCCTTGGCAAGAGCAATAACCAATAATATGTAGGCTTCCATATTACAGGATTCATTAAGCTCCAGACATGTGGAAAAGAAGTTTAAATAAAATCATGTTATCTATTTGCAAATTAAAAAGGTGGTTCAGGAACTAGAACTAGCTAAAGTTATGGTTAAGGGAAGATCCAAGTAGAACGATCCTTGCAGAAAGCCTGGCAGTAATGAAATCCTTGATTTTTCACAGAGAAAGGGTGTGGAGGAGGATGCTATATATGTATGGAGTGCACCATTTGAAAGACTGTGTGATTAATCCTGTTAGATGATGTGTTTCTAACAGAGAAACAGATCGGTGGGATAAAGCTGTAAAAAAGTATGAGAGCCAAACATAAGCATCTAATCTAAGAGGAAGAGTCTCCTGTGACAGTACAGTGTAATTTTGTGTAAAATTATGCATACTTCACTGAAAATAACCAGATAATAATTTCAGAATCTGCAAAAAATAAATGTCCCCTCTGTAAATGCCAGTGGGGAAGATGTGTAGCATAAATTAGGGAGTAAGGGAAGTGGAAACTCTTGTCTTAGCTCTGTTCAGATATTTTATGTCCCATCAAATCTGTATGTATTTAGTCTTAAGTGCAGGTATGCAAAGGGGTATGTGGTGGTTCTTAAGTCTCCTGGGTGTGCTTTGTGCAAGAGAAGAAAATACCAATTCAGGTATGTAACAGTGTGTTCCAAAATCATGATAGTCTGGGCAGCCACCTCTCCGACCTGCTTACCTGGCAGGCCTCTTGTCAAGAACTGGGCTGAGTGTGCCACGTATCTTGTCCCTGTAGTCACATCTGTGGTGTAATAGTAATGAGATTGGAGTAATCTCACTGATCTGGGCTGAGTTTGACTGATAATTTAAATGTGGAAGGCTTCATAATCTCCTACTGATCCCAGAAAGTTTTCAGCATTTAATTAAGGTCAGAATTAGAAGGATGATGACAACAAAACCTGCTACATTTACCGCCTTGCTTATAAATGTTAAACCATGGCAGCTGTAGGTGAGTTCTGAAATTCCTGGAGCGATGATGACCCTTTTCTAAACCCCTTATAGGTTAGTGTAAGCCTTAGAGCAGTAACAGATGTCTCTAAAAGAAACACTTAGAAGGTTTGTGCCCCTTCCTTTTCCTTTCCTCTTTCTTGCCCCATACCTATTTCCTCAGTGGAAGTGGATGTTTTCTGCAGACGTGACCACTGCAAAAGTAGCTCTGTGCAAACTCTCTCCAACAGTTCAGTAACTTTTTTTTTCAGTAACTTTTTTTTGCTTTAGATAGAAAATGAAAAGCCCAACAAGGAGTAAACAGGTGAAAGCAGCTGGTGGGGGTGTGCGCGCCCGTGGCCGCGTGGTGTGGGCGTTGGGGCTGCTTCTGCTTCTGTGTGCAGGAGGGAACGGGATGGACATGAACAGAGAAGTGACACAGCTGGTGCCCAAAGCAGGGTGAAACTGCACCACAGACGGAGAGGAGGACTGTGGGGAGAGGAAGGAGACAAAGCAGCTGCAGGGGTGTTCCTGGGGCAGGGTGCACTTCGCTGGGAGAGAAATTACCGGCAGAGGAAAGCTGAGCAGCAGGAAAAGAGGGTGTGAGTGAAGCCTGGGAGAATAGGAGAGCAGCAGAACGTTGCCAGAGCCAATAAGTCTGGTGAGCCTGCTCCTCTCACTGCTCCTGGTGGTTGTTTGAAGAGCTTGCCAGCAGATGAACCTATGGGCACTGGGCACCAGGTGCTGCACATCACCACAGGGTGCACAGGCTGGAAAAGGAGCTTGGCTACTACTGTGCTTCCTTGTCCTCTCCCCAGTGTTGAACAAACAAGTGAGAAACCATACTCAAGAGACAAGGAATAGCTGATGCCCAGCTGTGAGTGCTTTGTAGTGACCATTTGTTTTTTATTTTTTTAAAATCAGTTGTTGGGGTGAGCAGAGTTGGAAAAGTGTGACCAGTAGTGTGATTTGAATAACATCTTGAGTGAGGTTTTGTTACTCAGTTGAATAGAAACATTACTGCAGGACCTTGTAGGACCTAGAGAGGCAGCTTGGCACCATGAAAAGCTATTTGAGATTCTTGAGAGACTGCCTGAGAAAGATGATCTGGTCCGTAAGCAAAAAAACTGAGCCTTACTGACAGTCATCCAGAAGAGCCGCAGGTGGAACCTCTCTCTTCCTTACCTGAAGACCAATATCTTATAAATAAATCCTAGAAATAACTGAGGTTTTGATCAACTCTTCTCTTTTTATTCTACTGCTGGACATTTGGAATGTGGTTTTAACACAGTCATGCAACCATCACCTGTGCAGGTTACTCAGATGAGCAGATGGTGTGAGCAAGGGATGTTTTCTCCAACAAAGAAGGGTGACATATCTATCAGAATAGATGTTTGTTTTCTTCTTTATCGTGGCTATACATCATCCAGTGTTTTCCACTTCATATTGTGATATATCATCTCATGTTTCACGCTTGAGATACTGTGAGAGGAGTGAGTGATGTTATGTAACATAAGCAGAGAATTATCTTCTTATGGTCTAAAAGTGACTGTTGGTTTGATAAAGCAGTTGACTAATTAGTAAATTACCCATTGTTGTTTAAAATACTTGCGCTGCAAAATGTAAATGAAAAAAATTTCTCCACTTGTCAGTATGAAAAATGACAATAGCAAAAATAATACATAGGACATCTGCTCTGATTTTTTTAAAATTTAAAATGCATTTAAGGCAGATGTTGCAGAATTTGAATGGAAATCGGAGTAGATGGAAGAACAAAACATAGCTGTTTACCTTCTATGAAGTCCCATTTTTATGGTTAACATTGCTAGCAGTATCTGACTCAGTGCCTGTATTTTTCCACTGTTTGTATCAGACTGAACTGAATGTTCTTAAAACTGCTGCTGTCAGGATGACATGTAGTTTCAATATTAACAAAAAAAAATTATCGGTGAGTCAGTATTTTGGGGTGTTTTCTGGTGTTCTCACCCTTTGCCCACCCTGTCTCTCCAGGAGAATACATCAAAACATGGAGGCCGCGGTATTTTCTCCTGAAGAACGATGGCACATTCATTGGCTACAAGGAGCGACCGCAGGATGTCGACCAGCGGGAATCACCTCTAAATAACTTCTCAGTAGCTCGTAAGTGTTTTTACCTGCTCCCGTGTCCAGTTTGGGGGTCAATGTTTTCTTGTAGTCATAGGTGATAAGCTGCATCTGTAACATTCAGACCTGCCCACAGTGATGTATCTAAACACTACAGGTGTTTATTTTTCCTTTTTATTTAGTTTTCTACTAATTTACCATTTCTGGTCATCGAATAAAATCAGTCTATCTCTTAATATTTTGTATGTATGTTATTCAGCAAGTTGCTTTAAAGTGGAAATTAACCCAGGCACATGTCCCAGTACTTGGCAGGTAGGCACAGCCAAAGTATTTCAACCACTGTTCTGCCACGAGGTCTGGATTCTGGTGCCATTGACATAGGTCAAAGTTATTTAATTGTTAGCACAAGAGAATGCAGAATGAGCACTGGTTTTTATGAAACATGCTTGATTTTTCTTAATTTTGAACATAAATCCATGTTTCTTCTGTTAAAGCTGACAAAAGGGTTTGGAAATAATAACATCTAACCTCTGCACTCTCTCCTATGCAAACATTTCCTACTTTGCTCAGGTGCTGCAGCACAGGATGTGATAGAAGACTCTGAAGATAATTTCCTTCTCTTGCTCATGTTTTTAACCTTTCGCTTTATACTTCCAGCTTTTATTTTCTCCTGTTCTTAATCTTTCCTGTCTCATGATCTGCCTGTGTCTCATTCCACCACTTAAAAATAGATCATTGTGGCACCTGTTATTAACAGCGATCTGTTCCGTGTTCCTGGTGACTAGTGGGAGCAAAGCTCTGCAGAGACAAGGGCGTAGGGGCTTTCCCTCTTTGTTAAAGGGTAGCTTCAAATACGTGGGATTCATCCTTGTAGTTGATCATTAAGCAGATTTTTTGGAACCCCCTGGTCCTAAAAGGGCTGGGCAGCGCTAGGAATTAATGCAAATGTTTGTTATTTTTCTGCCGGTAGCAGCATATACCTGTTCTGAGTGATGATGGGAATCAACAGTGGACGTGCTGTTGCCTGGTGCCTCTGTGCAGGATGCCAAGAGTGCTTTGGGGCTTTTTGCCTTGTTTTAAAGAGAGAATTGTCATAGTGTTTTCATTTCAGTAATGACACGGTACTTTCCTCTTTAGTCTGCTATCTCCTTACAGATCAAGAAGGTAAAGAAAAGCAGTAGAAAGCCATTAATTCATAAATTAATTCAGTACTTGGTCTATAGCCAGAGGCTTTTAACAAATGCACTTTCTGCAGGACACTTCCATCCTCTTGCTGCTAACTGCATTACTTGGGCAGCTCAGTGCTAAGGAGTAAAAATGTCTCCATTGCCTTCTCTTTGTTCAAGTTGCCTTCAAAGCCAGTTAACTTAAATAGGTTTTCACAACAGGAATATAGTGCTTTTTCTGGCAGATTGAGCCCATCAGTCTCAGCATTTATAGATAAACAGGTTTGTTACCATGGCATCGGAGCATGGTTGGAGAAGATGCAGCATGTGCCTGTGGATAAGGTGTCGCCCCTCTGAGAGGCGTTGCAGGCTGGGTGGTGGGTGGCAGGATGTTCCTAGAGTGGCTCTTGCCTGGTGAACTAGTGGCAAGTGGGGAAGATCTTGATGATTGGAGCGTGGCCTCCTTGCTAGAAGTCATTTTTGTGGATTTGGGCTCACAGAAGCAGCTGTTTCCCCACCAGGATTTAATTTCCCATGTAGAAAGTAGCGCGTGGTGCTTCTAGCACCTGATGTGTGATTCCCTTCTGGGTGCCCTCCACACTTGTATTGCTTGGATGTGTTTTACACCATGAGCTTTCCCTTTGAACTGCTTGCCTGATACATCCATTTGGGTTAATTTGTCAAGTTAATGTGAGTGAACATGAGCTGTGTCCAGAGGAAGGCTCAGGCCAGAGCACAGGCCTATAGAAGCCTTCTACTTGAGAATGGTGGGGGAAATTTAGCTTAAATATTCTGTAAAAATTAATCCTTCTGTTTTCTTTTTCTCTAAGAGACCATGATAGCCCTGACTTTTTTTCTTAATTAGTGAACTAGATTTTTTTTTTTTAATGAGATGGCAGGCTGTCTCTGTCAGTCTGTTCTTTGGAAGTGGTCCCATGTCTCTGATTAAAATCTCTACCCTCTTCTGCTGTAATATAATGTAGGCATTTTTATCTTTGCAAGGAAAAGGAGTTTTTTCATGAGTAGGGGACTCTTCTTGCTTGTAGTGTAAAATTCATATTGAGTGATTTTGGCAGCCCAGGAGAGGTAGAAAATACTCAATTCATGAGAAAACAGTGATAGAAGACTTGTCTTTTTCCTTAGCAGGTATGAAGAAAGTATTAGCAATAAATAGAGTGTGCTCTTCCTGTGTTTGACAGTCTCTTCTTTCTCCTACACTAGCCTTTTCCTTTCAGTCTGTGAGGGTTTTGATAGCACATTTTTGAAAACTTGTTTCTAAGCCTCTCTAGATAGAGAGAGGCTCACCATTTATTTAATTTAAATAACTTTTCCAGCTAGTTTTGCATTTTAAATAGCCGTATATTTATGTTTATAATTTAATGCTGTGTTTAAGGAGTTTATTTTGTCTGGAATTAACTACTGGTGATTTATTAAAAAAACAACAACAAACAAACAATAAGCAAACCCTGAAAAAACCAAAGCAGAACTTCTGAATTATGGTGCCTGAGCGTTTAACTGAGATATTTGAGTGTTATTTGCGTTTGTATTCTGTACTTCATCACTAAGATAGAAGGAATATAAAAGCCTGTACCTAAAAGTTCTGCTCCAGAGCCCCTGCAGATGAATAACCAATAGAGCCTGTGTTGTAAATCTGTGAGATAAGTAGCCTTCATACTGATTGTAATCTCGGATTATCATGTATGTCTCCCTATTAGGTTATAAGCCTTTAAAACCATATAGCTGAGAAAAGCAGTATATTGTGAAAAACCACATGGAGAGAGAGGCTGTTCCTGTTAGAAAGGGATTATTTCTCCCGGCTGTCAAAAAGGAGGGTGGACTGTGGTGGTTTTGTTGTAGAACTGAAAACATAATTGCTCAACAATACAAGAGCTCCTTTTGGGGCAGGACTATGTGTCTGCAGTCAAGCATTTATCAGAGGGCACAGGATGGCCAGATGAGTGGCTGGATTTTTTGTCTGCTGTTACTGAGGGCCACCTTAGTGCAGGTCTGTAACTTGGTGCTCCTGGCTTTTAACATACTGAGCTGTTCTGAGGTGAACCTAGCCAGTGGTGCTAGCAGAAAACAAGAACTTCAACATAACATTCCTGTTTGCCTTTCCAAAGTTTTATTTCTTCATTGTTTTCTTTCTTCATTTACCTTTTTTCTTTTTTCTGTTTTTTTTTTTCTTTTCTCCTTTTTTCCATACCCTTCCTTAAAGAAAGCAAAGCAGGAATGGAAAGGATTCTTCCTTTACATTATTGTTTCAAGTGTGATGTCATTATATAGGGAGCAGAGTTTGACACTTTCATCGAAAGTAATCTGCCTTTTAGCTTAAGTGCTGGGAAAGCAAATATTGTGACATTTTAGAAAGTCACCAGGATAATACTAAGTGTCTTTCAAATACAAAATGGTAATTTACATTTGAATGCCTTGGTGTCTATTCCTGTTAGGAACAATTTCTCTGTCCTACTTACTTTAAAAGACCAAACACCAGGAAAGAATCAAGAGGTTCTTTAGAGCAATTTAAATCATTTTTAACAGGCTGCTGTTTATAGTACTTACTTTATTGCAAATGGGGAATACTTACATTTGCCTGTTTGACAGGAAAAACTGTCTTCCAAGTGGGTGAGTGACCCTCGACCGGTATTTGAAATGTGAAGGTTTTTAAGCAGAATCCCCAAACATGCTATAAACCTGACCTAGTATTACACACCATCCATGTCTGTGCTGTGCTGGAGTGGTACATGTTGCAGTATATGGTTAGAGAAAGCAAGTTTGATGCTTTTGTAACTTGCCAACTACAGTAAAGAGCCCACAGTTGGATTTAAAAGTAAGAAAAAACCTACTGTTGATCCGTTTCATTGATAAAATCCATGTGATTGTCATATGCAGGGAGAACTAAGTGGTGGTTTCAAACTTTCTGGAACCTATGTGGTACAGCACTTTGGTAAAGCAATTTAAAAATAAAGCCTTCTGTATTACTTGATATGTGCTGTTATGATTGAGCAGGGTAATTAGATAGCATATTGTTCACTAAACAAAACACTTCTGTGTGACATACTTGAATTATAGTGGTTATTAACTGACAAATCTCTATTATTCATCTTGCTGTATGCCTTAAAGATTGCTGGATCAGCAAGCTTAACAAATATCAATGGACAGTGCTGATTTAGGGAAAGAGTGACGTTTAATTGGTCCTCTTTTATGACAAAAAACTCCTTGTGTGGTTTATTTTGCTGAAATTAAATGGTTAAAGTTTAAAGTTCTGGCTAATTTAAATGTCTGTGCTGCTTCTTCAGAATCCAAGGCACTTAATGTGAATGTAAAGTCTGTTTTCAAAACGTAAGCAAAACCTCTCAGTTTATTTCTTCATAATGTTGCCCTTCTGGATAAGTATGGGAAAACAGCTCTGGATTAGCACGAGGTTAGAAATAGCCTGATGTTGTTTGAGTCTTCTGCCAAATTCGGTGTCTTAGGGCTGCATTGTGCAGGCTCACAGAGGACAACTCTGGCCTTAATCTAATCACGTTAAGCAGATAAAAATGGGAGGCAGAACAAACAAACAACAGAAAAAGAAGAGCAGCTACACTGAGGTGGGCGGTCTGGGAGCAGGACTGAGATCCTTTGAGCTGAATTTATCAGCACTGGGCTGCGCCAGCCCGTGCAGTTGTTTGGCTTTCATTGCCATTCAGTGAGAGAGGATGGAGGTGGCCGGGAGGCTCAGCGCAGCACTCGGCTGCGTCGCTGTGCGGAAGTTGTTTAATCTGGGTGAATGAAGGAGTGCCGTTTATCGCACTGGAACCTTTTCATGACTCATTAATAAACTTTCTCTTATCTAATTGCAGTACTTTAGTAGGATGCAGTATTAACCTCGGTGCGCTATTAAAGAAAAAATTAGATTTTCTTGTCATGAAAAATGCGAAGTTACGCATTGAAAAGCTTATAATTCTAGCAGCAAATGAGGCATGAAATATGTTGCCAAAAATACGGCGCCCAAAAACACTGACAGTAAATATTTTATCTTTGTACTAATTAATAGCTTGGATTTAAAACTGAGCATTCTGAATTTTCACAATAATGAAATTAACCTAACGGTACCAGTGTAGCCTTTAGTGACATGTACGAATTCTGGTGGATTCTGCCCTCAACGTGCACGTTTCTGAAGGTGGAGGATGTTCATAGCTTTAGTAGTAAGCAGAAATTTCTTCCTGTGTGTATAGTGCCTTTTTATTTACTTGGAAAGTGATTTAGGACCTGAAGACCAAATAATAGCAAGCTTGTGGTTTCATTAACTGCAAGGAAAAGAGTTTAATGCAACAAGAAGCCCCACAATTATATTTTAATTTTTTTCCCCCTGCTCACTTGGTTTCTTAATTTGACTTTCCTCCAGCAGGAGCTTCTTAATTAATTAGATTTCTATTAATGTTAATCTAAAAAATGTAGTGTCTTAGCTTCTGTTGTTATTTCATCAATTTTCTTTTGGTTTTCAGTTCTCTTTCAGTGTAGCTTGTACCTTTAATCAGATGCATTTTCAGATCCAAATTGGAAGGATAAACGCTGGTAACATCCTATAAAGCTTAAAGTAATAGATGTGATTTTAAAATTAAAAAAAAATGAATGCTCTGCTCTTAATAGAGCATTCTGATAAACGAAGTGGTGGCTTTGCATGTAGCTGTACTTCTGTGGCCTTTTTAGGCTGTGCTTCAATTCTGGCAGTGATGAGCCGTGTGTCCGTACAGCATCCGACTGCGGCAGCTGTCCCGAAGGCATTTGGAACGGGGTCTTTTCAGGGGGTGCCTTTGCAGTTTGATGTTCCCCCTAGTGTTTGAGGACTGGAAATGCTGAGTCTAATCATCCTCAGGTCTCTGCAAAGCGGCCAGACGCGCTCTCTGGCAGCTCCTTGGAAGCCACAGACAGGGTTTTATGTTGGGAAAGCCAACTGGAGGGAATGTGGGGGCTTGACTTCAGTTTCAGTGGATGTAATGGCTGCATAATCAACTGACTTTGGCCATGTGCTCTGCCCTGGATGACCTTTGGAGTCTGGGACCTGAGTCTGAATGGCTTCTGTGTTATCACATCACATTTCTACTTACCTCTATGGGCAGACCAAATGTGGAGCCTTTCAAAGCAGAATTTGATTTCGGTGCTGCTTAGATGGCTATCTCCCAAGCTATTTATTGGTTTCATCAACACAGTAAATTGTCTCAAGTCTCCTAAAGAAGTACTTACAGAGATTTCTATGGCTGATTAATCACAACAGTTTGCTAGATAAGAATAAAGACAAATGATTATTTAAACCTGCTTATGTACCATGACTCTTTCTTCCTTGATTGTGGTAGAGTGCCAGCTGATGAAGACAGAACGACCTAAACCAAACACATTTATCATTAGATGCCTCCAGTGGACCACAGTAATTGAAAGAACATTTCATGTGGAGACTCCAGAGGAGCGGTATGTTTCATTCATATTTAATGCATAAACTCCTTGCAAAAGCAGATGCAAGTCTTCAGCATTAATAGCAAGTCTTTTGCTGAAGCTCTTATTTATCAGATGATGTACGTCTGGACTGAAAAGCGACAAATGATTTTTGAGCGCCTCAGTTTTAGTGCGTGTTCCAGTATAAAAGGTACCCTGAGGGGGGCGTTTCAGAGAGTGGATTTTGAGCAGTTTGTAAATGAGGAGTTGCTAGGTTGGGTATCCAAAATGGACAGGTGCAGGTGTGTACCAGCACACGGGTAGTTATCTCTGGAAATGTAAGGTTCATTTCTCACTGGAAATGTTGTGGTATGTAAAATGAAGGGTTTCTGACCTGGGAGTTTCTGGAAGGATGAGCACAAGTGAAATAGATATTCAGGCAAAGTTGAGTTGTATCAAAATACTGACCTTTTAAAGTCTATTTAGACACCTTGTTTCTAAAGGAAAAGTTAGTTGTATCATTGCTGATTGCTAATGTTTTATGCAAATTAGATAATAAAGGTGATAGTTATCTGCTGCAGGTGCAGATTTTGTTTCAGCTGTTAGGAAACAAAGCTAAGAGCTGCATCCTGTACTCTCATCATTGGAGAATTGATCTCTTACCTCCAGAGAGAACAGTTTTCCAGCACAGCTATTCTACAACTACTGAGTATTTAAATATTTACTCACTCTTCAGAAACTGAATTTAAATTATTCCAGTACCATTGCCTTAGGGAAATGGGTATTTTAAAACCCTGGTCCTCCCTAGATAAGATACTGGCACATGTTTAGTTTAAAGATCAGTAAATTCTATCCAATATTATTTGCCTCTCTTTTACATAGGCTTTGCATGCACTGATTTAAAGAAAGATCACAGTTATTGCTTTTAATTCTGTTAGAATGATCAGAAGAAGGTGAAGTCAAATTAAAAGCATAGAAAAAGAAACTGGTCCTTGTTTTCTTTAGTAACTTTGTGGTCAGTGACCCTAAAGGGAGTGAATAACAGTTTCCACTTGGAAGAAGATTGTATTTCAGTCTTGTTTTGTTCCCTCCTAACCAATTAAGTCAGCTTTGTGATACTTCAGGGCTCGGAGTGTTAGTCACCTCTGTTGTGTACTCTCAAGACATAAAAGCTGAGGGTGAAATTCTGGTCTCCCAGAAATCAAAGATACTCAGTTCAGGAGGGCCAAGATCTCAACCAAGTCAGTAACAAATCTTAAAAGAGATATAAAGATAGATACGCCTTCAGCTTTCTCTGTGCCTTTAAAACCAATGTTTGCTTTTTGAAAGAGATGGAGAGAGACAAGTAGAGAAGAAAAAGTTCGTATTGTAACCATTCTGAATAAGAAAAATATGACTAGCAAATAAGGGAACGTGTTTGTGATGGTGGATGAAACAGTCTGTGCTGTTTCACAGGGAGAATGATCAGAATGTTTGGCATTACCTTGCTGCCCCAGACAGGACTGGATAGATAAGTGCATATTCTGGCAAAATCCAAAATAAAAAAAGGCACAAGGCAGGAAAGCCCTTATGTGGTGCAGTTTTTATTAGCGTCTTGCATTGTGCACTTTTTCCCATGGACTTTGCTTCCTCTGGGGAATGATCTGCCTCTTCCATCCATCAGAACCTGAAATACACATGTTCAGTTAGGATTTTTTTTTTTTAAAAAGTAATTTCATGGAACCAGTGGAGAATTGGACACTGATAAGGATGGCACAACAGCAGTGCAGATTGAACATAGAGTAGTTCAGCACTGGCTACTGCTGTTCCTGCTGTGGTAGCAAAGTGTTTTGCCTGGGCTGTCCTCGAGAGAAGAGTTTAACCAGTGCCTGGAAAACACCAACTAAATCACTACATCCTGTTCCCTACAGATAAAAATGGCAGTAAAACATGGTAAGTTCAGATATTCCACTGAACGTGCCTTCAAACCCTTGTATGTCTTAAAGCCCATCACGAAACCCTGTAAGCCCTTACGAGTTGTATCCTTTATGTTTGATAAATTTGCAGTGAAATCAAGTGAAGGCCAAGAACTTTCACTTCAGTAGTTTCCAAAGGTGTGAAATTTCCCGAAGGACACTGGAGTGGAAGTGGTCTCCATGGGAGTCGAAGGGGTCACTGTCAGAGCACCCGTTGCTGAAACAGCTGTGGGAACTTTATTGTAACCAAGACCTAAGATGAAATGTCACTGCTTTTGCTGACATTCTACTAAAGTTTACACAGGAATTACTGTACTGCTGTCATCATCTTTACAACACAGGAATAACCTAACCTGGGATTTAATACCGTCTCCAGAAATACCCCTTGCCATTAAAATTCGGGTGCGTGTGCGAAGGGGTGGCATAGTGTCTCCAGGAGTTGGATATGTGTTTCAGTGCACCATAGAAATGTAGAGGCTGTGTTTAATTGCTTTGTGCTTCATGGGAGCCTCTTGCTTTTTGGTTTCGGCAAGTCTGGTTTTGTTATGTAAATCTCTATCACCAGGTCATATCAGCTGTTGACTGAATGCCTATTAAAAGTTCCGTTGTGTGAAAAGCCTTGTATTACATCCAGACTGGGAGAGCTTCAGTTGTCTTTTGTTTCCAGTGCTATTAATAAAGATACTTGTTGAAAGTGGTCTTAAAAATGCATTTTTACAGTGCTTGAAAACGCACATAATTCATTGTATCTTTCATTAATTCATCAGAGAGCATTAGTTGCTCTGTATTCCTCGGTGATCTTTGCAATGGCAGATGGTAAAGTCACAAGTAATGAATGTCTTTGCCTATATTTTGCCAGGGAAGAATGGACAAAAGCCATCCAAACAGTAGCAGACAGCCTCAAGAAACAAGAGGAAGAGATGATGGATTTTAGATCTGGCTCTCCCAGTGATAATTCAGGTGCCGAAGAAATGGAAGTTTCTATGACAAAGCCAAAACACAAAGTGGTAAGTGGTCATAGCAGGAATAACTGGTTTTTAGGTCTTCTTGAATGTAGACAAGAAATAGCCATCAAGCCACATCTGTTCCCATAACAATTACACTGTAGTAGTTGCAGCTTGTGGAGGAAACAATTGTCTGAGCTGAGCAGGTACCAGGCAGAGCCTGTCTGGGTCCACCAGAGTTCTGAGTTCAGCTTCCTTACTGGATGGCTTTCAAGGCCAGCTCATGTCTGGGTTTGGTTTGCCTATTTTCCTGTGGTACAGAGCCTGAAATCATAGCTCCTGCTACACCACATTACTCTGTAAACTCTTTGCAGGCTTGTGCAAAGGTATTCTAGTGGATTTGCAGGATTTAGGATGGATCCAGTGGATTTAATTGCTCTGGATTAAGGGTTTAGGCTGACCCCCTGCAGTCACTGCAGTGTCTGTCTGTAATATTCCTAGAGCTTGGTTTTTTGCATCAGGCACAACATAGTCTGAATGCACAGGGCCAGTTCAGCAGTGGCATTCAACGAAAGGAATGTGTACCAGAGGAGATCTTTGCCCTGTGGAACCCGTTTAGGTGTGTCTATCTTCAGCCTCTCTTCACTTCTTTCTAACCCCTTGTGGTCTTCTGTTTGGATTTTTGTTTTCCAAAGTGATCCCACCTGTTCTTGCAAGAAAGAATTGATATAAACTTCCCATGTGAATGCAATGTCTGTGGATTGTAGGTGGGCACTTCCTTGTGTCCTCGTCTCACAATTGTCATCCCCACCTACTTCCATAAGTTTGTTTTAGTTTTGAGAAAACTGATGAAGCTTTTTGTAGAAAAGACAGTTATCCACCAGTGTCTTCACGAAGTATTTGTGTTACCCTTGTGTCAAGTCAGTGCTTTTAGGGTGATGAGGGTGGCTACTTGCATGTCTTTCTGAATTAAAGCTGCCATTAGACCTCTGGATCCTTGGCTGAACAGATCCTGCCCTTGCTGGGCAGCTCTTCATAGAAATGCAACAAGAAATACTGGTCAAACATTGGTCAAATATACATGTTCTTCTGAAACAGTGACTGTCTCTCCCTGGGTATGTTAGTGAGGGTGATAATTGAAGTCTTGATATCAACTGTACTGAACAATTAGCAGGAAGTCTCCTGAGGCAGTTCTAGGGAAGACTATTGAGGAAGTTTGCTGTTTAAAGTATGTAAATCTTTTCCCCCAGCTGAGGCTTGGGTTGTGTAAGTCTGATTTTGGTCGTGTTGGTAGCGGGCATTAATCTGACAGAGTCTGTCCTTAGCCTGTAACATGGCTAATCTGTGAGGCAGTTGTTTGTCCCATGGTTTTGGTGCTGTTCAGTGAAGCACAATGAAGGACAAGAAAGCACCCTGCTAGGGCTGTGGGGAACATCAGAAAAAAGGTATGTTTAATCCCTGGAATCAGAGCAGCATGTGCCTTTTAATGATTGTCTGCACTGACAAAGAGGTCAAAATGTCTGGATTAATAATAATGTTGAGTGTTACTTGCACAGTTGAGTGTTGTCATGCAAAAGAGCATTCAGTTAATTGAAAGCTTATGGTTTTCCCTAAATAGTTTGATTGATTATCTTTGGGAGTACACTGGCATTCATTTTTATGGAAGAATCATTTCTGCTCCTGAATTCTACAAAACAAAAGGATTGACAAAGTGACACATGTGTAACATATGCAATGCATTCTCACATGAATGAGAAATTCTGCTCTGAGAATAATATACTTCTTGTTAGTTCATGTGATTCAGTTCTTTTTTTATCTGTATCATTAACAGACCATGAACGAATTTGAATACCTTAAACTACTGGGAAAAGGCACTTTTGGAAAGGTCATTTTAGTTAAAGAAAAAGCAACTGGACGGTATTACGCTATGAAAATTCTGAAAAAGGAAGTTATTGTAGCAAAGGTGAGTAGATGGGAAACCTGGGCATGTGGTTCGCCCTTGATGCAGCCTTTGGCAAAGTCATGCGAAGGATTCTCAGAGTACTTGTAAATAATTGCACTGTTAGTGTTTTACATGGAACCCTGAGCTGGGGAACCACTTTGCTGATTTCCTTCTGCTTGTGTTTCAGGATGAAGTAGCGCACACGCTGACAGAAAACCGTGTTCTACAGAACTCTCGGCATCCATTCCTAACAGTAAGCATTTCTGCTTCTGCTGAGTGTTACTTGACATCATGACAAAGAAGGCTTTCCCTGTTGTATGGGGTTGTTTTTTTTTTACTTATATAATGCCTCTGAGATCTGTGTTTTCAGAGTGGCTGTATATTTTTGTACCCTTTCCATTTTTGGGAAGCACAAATTGAAATACTTTTTTAAAGTTTTCTGATTCTTGCAGAGCAGGTCCTCAGTACCCTTGGAGACAGTGTTTCAGGGTGTGGTCTGACTTTACGGCTCACCCATTTAATGACTTACTGTCTCTGAGAGAAGTATCTACTTCCCTTGTCCTCCAAATGCTTGGTCTCCTCTTTGTAGCAGAGATCAGAAGACCCTGATCTTGTGACAAACAAGTTAAGGAAAATATAGTGGGGGAAAAACCCTTTAATTTTGTCTTTGATGTTGGTTTTTTTTAAGCTCCCAGAAACTGTGGAATCAGAACACTGGTAATGGTAGACAAGGGGTAGAGGTGGGAACATGTAGAATGGGGCAGGGAAGAGCAGGACCGTGCTTTATTCACTGCTTTCCTTTTGGATTGTCTTAGCTTTATAATCAAACCATACTCTCAGTTTAGACTTTCAGTGCCAACAATCTCTCTTTGCTGAGTTCAGATATCAAAGTTCCATCTAAGATTTTGTTTCTAATATTTATTAAAAGTTGTCTCTGAATTGTTTACAACTGCTTAAACCCTGCAAGAGACTGTATAGGATCTTGGTTGTTTCCTTTGGCCAGGTACGAGGGCTTAACGTTGGTTAAGCCCTGTTAAGTGGGACGTCTGGAAGTAAATATTGGCTGTATTAAGTGTAATCATGAATGTCTAAAACCTGATCCTCCCCTTCTCTGCAATAATATGAGTAGTTCAAAAATGTCACCCCTAGTAATGAAGACAGTGATTCCATATGTGATATTTTCTCCTTAATGCTTTCATAAACTCAAATACCCAAAACAAGGTCTCTTGAAGTCAGCTATGAGACTGGGTTTGAGTTGGATAGTAAGAAAATGTTCTTCACCCAGGGGGTGGTTGGGCACTGGAGCAGGCTCCCCAGGGCAGTGGTCACAGCACCAAGCCTGAGAGAGTTCAAGAAGTGTTTGGACAATGCTCTCAGGCACATGATGTGACTCTTGGGGTGGCCCTGTGCAGGGCCATGAGTTGGACTCTGATCCTTGTGGGACCCTTCCAATTCAGGATATTCCAAGATGATATGGGTTATAACCAAAAATCTCAACAGCATGGCAAACAAGTTGATGTTAATCTTACCACGGGAACACATGTGACAGGATTATACAAAGGCACCTTGTGACACTCCATCACACCCTCCATCCAGTCTGTTTTTGCAAATTGCTCACAAATGGGTATCGCCAGTGTTGCTCGATCCTCTGGCAGACTGTCAGCAGGGAGCAGTTGTGGGCAGCAGGGCAGAGACCAGGGGCTGGTGTGTGTAAATATATAAGTGTTTCATGTAGGAGGACCTGTAGCTGGTGCGGTGAAACCTGGTGCTCCAGGGTTTGGTTGGGGCCTCTTCTCTGTGAGCTGGAGCCTGTGGGAGCTTGGCCTGAGGAGGAAACTTCACAGCCACTGTTGGTACATTTTGTGTCACTGCTAATGAAGCAGGACTTTGTTTCACAGCTTTGTAGGTGCTGATAGCTTCTGCAAGGGATTGACTTAACATTCAATTAAATTTATTTAATGAAATAAGTTGGCAGTGTATCAGTCCTCAGATGCAACAGGAAGGTGTAGATATAATATAAGGCTCAAGGACAAAAAGTTCACTAAAATAGAAAACTTCATGTCTGTTTCTGAAAATCTATTAAAAATGCTTTTATAATTGTCACTGTGATCTGTCTTCTGAGTCTTGGTTTAAATCTGTTTCAGGCTTTAAAGTATTCCTTTCAGACACATGATCGCTTGTGTTTTGTTATGGAGTATGCTAATGGAGGGGAGGTAAGGGAAATATAATAATGTTTAATACTTTAGGATTTTCCTGTACTACTACTAATTCTGCTTGACATTATTTAGCTGAGGTCCATGTTTTCAATTCTAATTAATCCAAGTTGTCCCAGTTAAACAGAGCTGCTTGCAGGTTTAACTAATATTAAAAATTAAGACTTAATTTTCTCAACTCCATTTTTAGAACACAGAGGTTTTGGGCGTAGGTTCCTACTTTACATGACAGCAGTATATTGTAATCTGACATTTTGAAGTTCAAGAAGGCAAGGTTGCTTTCTAGTTTTTCTGCAGACAAGTTTTAACACTTTTTAATGAATATTGTGAGCATATGTTACTTTGGAGGGAGAACTAGAAACTGCTAACTACTGTTGCAGTCAAGAAGGAAAAGTGAGAATCTTAACATTTCTCTAAATCACGCTGTAGTTTTGATATGTAATTGTAGTTCAGTCAAAAAGAATTTTTATAATTTTCTGAACATACAAGACTGCAGCCCACGAACTGGTTATCAGTTGAATCTGTGAATATGAGATATAATTGTCTAATAATTTTATTTATGGTGCTTTTCAACACATTTGGGAACACAGCTGGGTGAGGAAGGGAGGGGGTTTTCTCTTAGGTAATAGCACATTCTAAGCAGAATGTCCTACAAAGTGCAAGACATAACTCAGAAACATCTAAAGTTAAACAAATTACTGTTCTTGCAGTTGTTTTTCCATCTGTCAAGAGAGCGTGTCTTTTCTGAAGACCGAGCTCGGTTCTATGGAGCCGAGATTGTTTCAGCGCTGGATTACCTGCATTCAGAGAAGAATGTGGTTTATAGAGATTTGAAGGTATGTACAGAAATAATTTCATAAGCTTTGGGGGTTTGGCCTTTTGTTTGTTGTTAACAAAAGCAAATGAGCCTGAACTATTAAGAAATGCTTTCCTGACTGAACTTTATCCTAACTGTTGTTGCAGCTGTTGGGCGTGACATTATAGGATGTCTATACGCTTTCATAGTCCAAGAGGTTGTGTGAGGCATTTATCAGGACCCTGGGGCAGCATTTCAGAAAACAGGAAGGGGTACTGGGCTACTGGGGTTTCATTTTCACTTGCCTGCTTATATTCTAAGAGAAACCTTACTGCTGCTCCTGCATGGTGGAACATAATCCTGGACTTATCAGATAGATGCAAATTCACACTGTGCAAATGTTGCTCTTCCTCGCAGTGTGCTTGCAGCGCTATCTTCATAGCACCTGCTTCCAGTTAGAAAATTGCCTAAGCTCTGTGTTACTTATTTGTTTCGTGAGCGCAGAAGGGTAAAAAAAAAAATCCAACCAAACAAGGTATCTCAGGGCAAGCAAACTTGAGACATTCTAGAGGAAGCTGTAACAGTAGCATTTTCTTTTTTTCTGAGAAGAGTTTGCAGGAGAGTGTGAGGGTATACTGGTAGTTTATTTAGGAGCAATCTAGAATGAACATTGTGTGTAATGTTTTCAGGCTATGTCAAAGTAATTTTGAGATTTCTGCTGGGATTTTGTCTCCCATATCACCATGATTCGTTTGAAAGTGCATTTTATACATGGTGGACACCTGATACCTGGGTGGCTTTCTCAAAGATTAGTGGCCCAAGCTAAAATGAGTACCATGTGCTGAGCGAATGTATATAGTGATTCTCATTTAAAGGGTCTCTTCAGAAGTGGTTCCTTAGCCTTGCAAATGATTTCTGCTTTATTTGCTATTATTTCCTGGTACAGATTATTTCATAAAATCACAGCAAAAGCAGGGATGAAGTTGTGCAAGGGGGGAACTTAATATATGTTCAAAATAAGTGGTGTTCTGTTGGGGATAATATTGTGGAAGCACAAATGTAATGTCTACGTTCTGCGTTTTTTCTGTTTATACCATTGGTTACCCCAAGACTGCAAATTAGTTACCTAATGTTCTCTAAAGAACTAAGGAAAGTGTTACAAATGTGTATTTACATTATACATGCTTTGGCAGCTACTGTTGTTCTGACCCCAGTGAGAATGAGGTTGAAAACTGATCTGCAGAAATTCATGTCTTTCACTGACCTGCTCAGGAGCAGTGTATGTTATACGTAATCATGCCTTTAATTTGGATTTTCTTCCCAGTTGGAAAATCTTATGCTGGATAAAGATGGACACATAAAAATAACAGACTTTGGACTATGTAAAGAAGGCATCAAGGATGGAGCAACAATGAAGACTTTCTGTGGCACTCCAGAGTATCTTGCACCAGAGGTATGTTTATGTTGGCTATTGTGTTAAATTGTCGTCTTCTATGCTGGCCATGATAGCAGTAAGAATACAGAATAATTCCTGTGCCATCATGTGTTCATGCACTGACTGCTGTGACACATGCTGAGACTCCTTTTTTCATCATGAGCTGGCACGTATCTTTAGCATAACGATATGTGATAATTTTTCATCAGGGTAGTATCTTCCATCCACTTCAGGGAGTATTTACATTTTGGAACAGTGCTTGTTTCTTGTATCGACTATGTAATTTTAAAAAAAACATCTTTTAAATCACTTCAAATATTATATACTAGATTATTTGTTTTGCACTGTGGTGTGTGTTGTCCTGTTTGAAAGCTATGAACAGGACTTTGCTTAAGAAGTAAAAGTATTGTCCAATTCTTTTACTCTTTGAGGACAGTATAAAGTGACATGTTTTCAAAAAAAAGGACATACCAAGCTTTTTCTGCAGTATTTAGCATGATATGCATTAAAAGTGCCGACTGTTTCATGACTATAAAAGCAGGAAGTATATCTCAATGTTAATTTGAATGTTCCAATTTCAGAGGAATTAAATCCCGGCAGGGGATCTCAGTCCTCAAATGGTATGTTTGGGGGATTTTTTTTCTTGTAAAGTGTAAAATGTAAATGTGTTCTTGCAGCTTTCCTCCTAGAAACACTCCGAGAGTTGTGCAACACAGGTGGTGTTATAGCTGTGAGTTAGTTACGGGCAGATCAAAAGTGGAGTTGTGTTATAGGGGATACACGTACACACAGTGGTTCACGGGCAGACGCTGGTTTCTCTGCCCACGCTCTGAGCTGTCTCTCAGGGAGGCAGACTCCCTGCATTATTGGGGCACAGAGCCCGAGCTAATGTGGTGTGCCTTGCACAAGGGCTGCTTCCCTTGCAGTGGGGGCTTTGCAAACCTGTGGCATTTTGGTTTCCATCCAGCTCAGAGCACAGGCAGAAGCAAGTCTTGGGCTGCTGGCAGATTATATATTGTTGACACAGCCAGGATGTAGCCTTCCATGAGTTGGGAGACTTGGGCATTGCAAACCTGCCTCGAGTTGAAGTATGCTGGAGTACAGAGTATGGAAGACCAAAGTGGAGGAGGAATATTTCTGCTGAGAACTGGTGTCTCTGCTGATCAGTGCTTTTGTGCTCTCTGCTTGCATAGTGGTGGCAGTGTGCTCTTGGGGTTTGTTTGGTTTTTGGTTGTTTGTTTTTTTTAAACTCCCAGCTGCTTTCAAGGGCCTCCAGTCTCTTTGTAATAATGAAGAACATGGGCACCTGTCGAAGTAGCTTGCAGCAAGGAGGTGGAGCCAATCTCATGATAGGTGCCAGCTTTTCCATGGATCACCAGAAGTCTTCAGTGAATCTAAATTGGGGTCCATGCACCACAGTTTGAGATTTACTGATGCAGAGTGTAATTAGCAGCATGATACAGTGTTTATTATTCATAAACATAGCTTTTATTTTAGCTTCCCTCAAAAAATCAGTTGCTGAACTTCAGTTTCTCATCAAGGGGTTTTTGAGGAGGCTAAAAATATTGTTTCGGTTTTGTTTTTTCCTGACTTGGAATGTGGGGATTCCCTGTTCAGGCATTGTGTTGTTCTTTCTCTTATGTTATTTGCTATTATTTTTCTTTTTAATATTCATGATGAGTTGGCTCATCCGAAAACCCTGAAGGACAAATCTTTTTGATTAACCCAGTTCTCTCCCTTACTTGCAAACCCCATCTGTGAGATGGAGTGTTAAATTCTGGAGGCTTTTGTCATCTGGTTGATAGCATGCAAAAAATCTGGAAATTGTGCACGAGCGATATTCCATGTGTTTGAGGTCAGATATCCTTAAAAGCGGGGGTCTCGATCCTCTTGTCTGCATTTGTAACTCGAGTCCAGCACAGCGGAGTGTCTGTACAGTTGTTGCATCGTTGTTTTTAGGTTCATACTGGAATCTCATGCATGGATGACAGTGACTGAACCATGTCAACTTTGATGTGTCAGATGCATCAATGGCTGTGATGTTTACAGCTGTTCTGCCTTCTCTTTCAAATTCTGTCTCACAGCAGTCCAGAGCTGCTCATTAGGAAATGATGGTCCTTTAATTTAAGTGAAATGACCTTGCTACTTCACTGCTCTCCAGCTATCCAGTGTGTTGCAATAAATCGTGGATGAGCGCAATATCTTGGACAGTATATTTTTGATATAGTATATATTTTGATATAACACCATTGCTCTCTTTTATGCAGTCACTAATATAAAGGTGTGCTCATTGTGATAAAGAACTTTGAAGAAATAAGCATTTTATATTCCTTTTAGAGTTAATGGAGGTGAAGGAAAGTGTTGCAGTTAGTAATCTAGCTTATAATACAGAGTATTAATGCACTTACTAAAGTAACATTTGAAGTGTTTACTGCGTTTCGAATGCACCCGTGGTGTTTATTACGTGCACAACAAACGCCCTTGTGGTTTTCTTTTTCTTTCAGTCTCTCCTATTGCATCTCTTGTGCGGCAGTTTAAAAAATAAAAATTGGAGGCCCTGTGACTGTTTTATTTTAGGCAAGCCAAGTGTAGGGGAGTGCGAACAGGAAGCGCTTACTGAACGGGGGTGACTCAGAGAGCGGTAACTGCATTGTCACACAATATCTCCTGCGAGCCGAAGGGCTGCCATGCCTCGGGAAGGACGGGGCCGGCTCCTGGAATCCTGTCCGGCCGGCAGCTGTGTCGGCCCTATACATATACGGGGCAGCTGCACAGCCAGCTGTCGTTTGGTGTGAATCATACGGCCGGGGATGCTGTAAATAGACCGACGTGGGGTAATCTAATACCTGGCAGCCTTTTGATTTTTACTGCAGGCCCTCTCCCTCGTTCAGATAATTAAGGGGAATAATTAGTGAATACAGAGAGGCGGAGTGCAAACAGTTGTTTACGTGAAGTGTCCCGATGCTTCTATTTTATTTGCAAAACCTTTATCAAGATTTGTAAGAGGTTCAGATCTTGCTTTTGTTAAACTTGCATCAGCTGTGTTTGGCTCTGTCAGCTTTACTTTTGAGTGTAAAGTGTCCTGAATCGCAGGAAGGTAAAGCTCTCACACACCACACAGCAAGAAAACACGATGGTGGTGCAGTTGTGGTTTGTACTCTTTAGCAAGAGTAAGCAGTTCAGTGCAGACCCGTGAAAGGAGTAAAGATGACAACTAAAACCTGAGGACAGGGTCTGGAACATGAGACTCTTGGTGTCAGCTACCGACAACTGCATAGGAGACACCAAGTCTAGAGAAGTCCTTGTAACATCCACTGCACAAGGCACAAAACTCTCCCTGCTCCCTTCAACAACCCACTTTGCAGAAGATCAGAAATGCACTATGGCAGGGCTTCTCCTGAGCGAGCAGGAGAGGTGGAGGGCACTGCTGGGGTCCTGAGTCCCTGCACCAGCCACAGCTTTGTTAGGTAGAAGTTGCCCAGGGGAAGAGAAGAATTAAGTGTGTTGGGCTCATTTTGGTGTGAGAACTGGCAAAAGTCCACCCCACTGACAGTTCCTGGACTTGCAGCCTTCTAAGCAGAGGCAGGAGAGCCATTAGAGCAGGGCAAAGGGGTGGAGGGGAAACACTTCCAGACAATTTGGCTGCCATTTTACAGCCTTGCAGCTGGTCAAATGTTAGGAGTGGTGTTCTGGCTCTTAGTGTTTAATGTAGATTAGTCATTGAGTATTTGTGGGTGGTCTTTTAGGGTGTGCAGAGCCACCCTTTGTGGGAGAGCAGGCTGATATGAAGGTGATGGATATGTTTGGCTTGTTGCTTGTGAAGGAACACGTTGACGGTCTCTTCCCCACATACTGGCTCCTTGGTGGCTTGGGTTTTTTCTAAAAATTTGGATCCCATTTGGAACAGTTTGTGATGAATAAGTGAGAGTTTAACAGCTGGCTCTGTAATGTGAGAACAGTTCTTGGCCTTTGGACTTTCAAAGGTTGTGCTTATCATGACCATAGTGTGAGGGGGGTGGAAGGAAGAAGAGAAGGAGACTGCTATAACGTATCCGCTGCCTCCTTTCCCCCATTCCGCTCACCTAGGATGGTTGGATGGCATGGATGCCAGTTCTTTTCCACATGGATACTTTGTGAGTGCTTCGCTGGTACATTCGACTGTGTCGTGTAAGATGGACTTGCTGGGGTAAATTTTGCTTCTCAGATTCTGTGTTCATGCCTAGTTTGGGAGTTTCTTCTAAAGCCTTTTCCTTACCTTCTGCAGGTTCTGGAAGATAATGACTACGGTCGTGCAGTGGACTGGTGGGGTTTAGGAGTTGTGATGTATGAAATGATGTGTGGCCGGCTCCCTTTCTACAATCAGGACCATGAAAAGCTCTTTGAACTCATCCTTATGGAGGAGATCAGATTTCCACGCACATTGTCACCTGAAGCAAAATCTCTCTTATCAGGTTTGCTGAAGAAAGATCCTAAGCAAAGGTGAGACTGTTGCTCAATGGTTGCACTTCTAAGTATTTGTGGTCTCAGAAATACCAAAAAAAACACAGAAAAATTCTGCTACAGGCTTCACAAGGAACTTAATAATTGTGCTATGCAGAGGCATGTGAATGAAAGGGAACTGGCTTTGAGACAGGTGACTTAGGAGTAACTATTTTTGTGCTCCCATATGAAATAACCTTATTGTCGTAACTGCAAAATAATTGAAAATGGTACTGCACAAAGGGCTATTGCATGCATGCATGCCAGATATTTTTCTTTCTTTAAAAGTTGAGGAAGATATTTCTTACAAAATTGTAGTTTTATTTCTGATCTGTTTAAAGCAATCATCCAACAAGATGCAGAAAGTGGATTTACTCATTTATTTTTAACTTTTGACATGAGCTGACACCACAAATAGAGACATGGAGGAGCTTTGGTGCTGAACTTCAGAGTAGGTTGGCTGCCATTAAACAAAACTACAGCTTGGGAAAAAGGAAGTTTAACCCTACCTTTGGTCATAACAAATCCAGTGGCTGCTGTGGGTTATAAGCTGCTCTGCACTAGATACTTTCACCTTCTGTTCCAGCTGAGACTGCTGTCCCTTTTCTGAATTTTTTCTTTAAATGTGTGCTAGTGATTTAGCATCCTGCTTTGGACAGTAGGTGGTGGTGTTTGTACCATGTTTGTGGTGGAGTTTAAACCATGCTCAATTGACTTTTCCTATTTTGTCCTTCTGTTTTTGTTTTTGTTTGTTTTTTTTTTTTTTAATTGGTATATTATTTTAAAAATAACCCTTGATTTTAGAACAGAACAAAACCCAAAAGAAAACAAAAACCCCTAAGCCACTAGTGGCTAACAAACAATATAGAACTGGATCCAAAAAGGATGCTGACCTTCGCACAAAGATAAACATCAGTTTAAAAACCTGCCATCTTGTCAACCCAGACACTTTAAAAACAAATAATATTGTGACTCTGCCCCTGATCTCCTGTCCTGAACCTTCCAGTGTAAATGGGCCCCAAATAGGAAGCCTTTCATGTGAGGTGCAGGCAGAGTTATTCCCGTTTGCTTTCTGGTGTTTGTTTAGTCTCTGTGCACGTGTGTGCACACAGCAGGAAAGTGGGTACATGGATACTTGTAGCAACAATTTCTGTCATCACTGTAGGCTATTTCCATCACTGGTTTTGATGGAAAATCCTGTTGGGAGGTCTTGTAATGCAAATCCACAAAATTTATACTGCTGGAGGATTCAACTTGGCAGTGATGTGGGGAACAGGGCACAGTTGCAGCCAGGAACGTGGCCAGCCTTGTACAAGGTGGCAACAGCTGCACCCCCCTCCTGAACCCGGCGCCTGCGAGGGGACCTCCAGGAGAAGGTTGTGTAATTGATGAGCAGCCCCCCAGGCACTGTGCTCTGTGAGCCTGGCTGCAGCCCCTGCCAACAGGATTCCTGTCCAGCAAAGTGCTGGGTTAAACGCAATTGTGACCCTTTTGTAGCTTATTCAGGTGGGGCCTTTCAATCACTGGAAGCACAAACAGCATCTGCTGCAATTTGTTCTTAAAGGAGCATCTCTGATGAACCAAAATGCAATTTGTTTACAAACAAAGAACGCCCACTCGTTTCTAATTACAAGATTTTCCCAATGCCAATAATTACTCCACAATATGCTCACTTTATACAAATAGCCACTTCTTCACATGTATCTTCTGCAGGCTTGGAAGCGGCACTGCTCTGATCTGTTGGACAGATGATTTTCATGCTGCTGATAGAAATAACTATTGACTAGACAAGCCTGCACACATGCCTTATTGTAATTATGCCTAATTACACTGGTGCTTCCCAAGCTTTTTGGATCATGGACTGTTTTTAAATACTGGTGTCTCACCAGTCACTGTTCACACAACTTTGTAACTGAAGTTGTGATTCAACAAATCCCTTGCGCTTTGTGGCATTTCAGGCAGCACAGAGAACTAATCTGGAAGCATGAGAGGTAGAAGTCCTGCATCCTGCCCTTGTAGTGTTACATTCTCTCTTCTGGGTGGTCCGTGTGCTGTGGTGGGAGCCTGGCATGCTCGGTAGTTGACTCACAGTGAGCTCATGGAACCATATTGACAAAAACCAGCCAGAGAGCTATGAAAATACATTCACTGAAAAGTTAAATAATGTGCAGTAGTCTGGTTGACATCGTCCCCTTGATGGTGCTTTGGGGAGCCACTGTGTAATTCAGCGAAAGTCCCCTGTCTCATAAAGCCCTGGGGTGGACAGAAGTCGGTATCACTGTAATGTTGTCTGTGGCAGAAAGCATCAGAACGGGCAGCATTTGGTAACTGCTGGTGAACTGCAGAGTGGGACAGAGGAGATGGCCAAATTCATGAGAAAAATGAAACTGGGAGATATTGTCACTTCCTGTAAAATAATCATCAGAAAAACCCCCAACATCAGTGAAGGTTGATATAATGAAGCTCAGTGATGAGGGTTGTTTATATATCAAGGATCTCAGGAATTGTGATCTGTGTCAGTGAGTTAAATCTTGAAAAGGGCATGTTGTACCTGAGCTGGGTATTTAGAAGCAGAGTTAGCACTCTGTGTTCAGTCATACCCGTTCAGTCTCAAACTCAGGCATATGGGGAAAATGTGAAGAACAGTAATTTGCATTCTGCTTTTAATCATGGCTGTTTTCTAAATTTGGCCATATGAAATCTGTTTTCTAAGAGAAAAGGAATTTTGAAGTTTCTTTTGGGATTGATAGAAGTTTATTAATCTTGTAATGTGAGCCCTAATTTTCCTAAGGAGGAAAAAATCTATTCTGTAAATATTTCCTGTGAATGTGACCTGAAATTCTCCTTTGCTGCTTTGTGACATGCATCAAACAAAATGAGGTAATCAGAGCATTTTTTCACACATAAAACAACAAAGTTTTTAGCTTTCATTATTCTTCCTCTGTTTGTGGAGACTGCAGCCTGTGGAAGTGGGCATGGATCAGAGCACTCCGTGTAAATGGGCTGAGTTCAGATGGGTGGGTGGGTTTGTAATCAGCAGTGTCTTACAAGCTCTGAATCTTGGCAGGTTTTTAACTGGAGAGAATTTCAGGATGGTTTAATCTGAATTTTGATGATGTGTTTTCACTACACACCTTGGTGCTCCCTGTCATAGGTCAGGGTTGTTCAGCCTCTCTCAGATGGGGTTTGTTCACCTGCTTCTGTCTTCTGTGGTGCTGTTGGCCCTTGCCACTCAGGAAGAATGAGAGGGAGAAGATGCAGCATTTCACAAACACCTGTTCAAAGATTTAATGACTTCACAACCAGAATTGTGGTTGTGCTTTCGGAGAGCTGAAAGTCACTGGGACCTGGTAATCAGTTCTTGCAGCCATGCAGAGATCTGGTACTTCATTTTTTCCTAGCAATGGTGATTCTTTCCACATCCAGAGTGCAGTTTTGGCCACAGATGCTTAGGAATATCAGAATCAATCAAGCCTTTACCTCTATGAAAACCAAACTCCTTGGGTTTTTTTTACTTTGTGAAGGGAGTTAAGCTGTGTGTCTGTGTCCTGTTTGTGGTGTTCCACTATGGTAAGGTTAGATGGCTCTTGAGCAAACCTGCTCTCAGGCACAGGTAGGTCTGCAGCCCACACAGCAGCTGCTGAAGTTGGAAGAGAGGTGACACTGATGGGGACGGCAGGGGCCTAGAGGTGGTCCCAGCTAAGCTGGTGGCCAGCAGAAGAGATAACCTTGAATAGCTGGTCCTGTTGGACAGCAGACTTTGGTGCCCTGTAGACATGCAAAGTTTTGGAACCACAGGTGACAAATGTTTGTGTTTACTCTGAAATGTGCCTTGAGTACAAAAGTGTCTCCAGTCAGCTCCAGTGTCCTGCATATCAGTTCAACTGCGAAGTGTTCATCAGGTCTTCATGTTTCACCAGGTCCTTTGAGACAGGCTGAGATTTGGCTGTTGGGTATGATAATTTTAGCCTAACTCGATTCCATCCAAAGTGATTTGGACAAACTCAAACAGTTCACCTATAGAAATCTAAATTGAAGCTGAGAAAAATATAAAAGGCAAATTTAAAGAGATTTTTCTCCCAACTTTCTAGAAACCAGTACTTTAGAGACTTCCCAAGTTTCAACATCCTCAAACATGATTAGTAATATTGGGGAATGGGGACTTTTTCAATGCTTCTGGGTCTATTGTGTTTGTGTCACGTGCATATAGTTAATCAAAAAGTGGGGAAGTAAGGCTCAGCACAGAGCTGGAAGTTGTCTGCATTAGGCTTTCCAAAAGTCTTAATCTCTGAGCAGGAAAGCCCTCAAAGACTGTGGGTACAGGGCTTTAGAAAGAATGTGGCCTTTTCCTTCCAAATCTGGAATCATCAAATCGTGCTGTTCCCAAAGACAGCTAGAGCTTCTCTGTGCTGATAGTGCCAGTCACAGGCAAGTGAAGTAAATGCAGTTCCCAAATTCTTCCCTGTGGCTGTTACAGGCCTCTGAATGTAAGGCCCATAGTCAAATACTCGTTTCCATCTTGACTGTACCAGAAAAGGAGAAATATGTATCTGTGTGCTCAGACCTGGTGAACACCAGTAGCTTTTCCTGAGCTGCATTTCTTGAGCCTGGTGGGTATGTTTGTGCTGTTGTAAAACCAGGTTCGGGGGCAGGGGTGACTCAGACAAATCATGTGAAGACGGGATGACAGCAGAAGTGGTGCCTAAAAAACTGCGTCCATCTTCTCAGATGAGGGTAGTGCACGTGCAGGTCTGTGAACAACAGAAATCTGTCACCCCCAAGTATGACAGTCTCTTCAGATGGGGATTCGCCCACAGCCGGAATCTGTATTGTGGCTCCTAATACAGCAAAGCACGAGATCATGGTTGGGATTGTTTGGCAGGGCAGAGTGGAGGTGGTTGCACCCACTTCCCTGCGCTGCAGCCTGGCTCTCCTTGCTGTAGAAACCGTAGAAACATCTTAACTATAAAACTAGAAGCTTGTGGGTTTCTTCTGAAAAGAGCTGTGAGTGGACGAGGCTGCTGAGCACTGTTTACTTTCACTTGGACGAATGGGATTTTTGTTTACATGTACAATATTTTTCATGTGATCCAGTAATTGCAGTCTTCTGGACGGTGTTAACACTGTCACTGTTGACCGTGTGTTTATACATTGTATTTATATACATTTATTAAAAACATACAACACATTAATTTAAAAAACTGTTTCTACATGATATATCTGTGGAATGATGTCTGACTCCCCTTGATTTGTGGAGCACAGACATTTGTCAGTAAATGGTTAATGGAACTTGAAAGCAATACACAGTTTCATAAAAAGCTGAAATGTGAAAATTGTTTCAGTTTAATATTGATGTTGCACTTTATTAATAACTTTCATTTTTTGATTTAACTAAAATAGAGGGAAAAAAGTCTCTGAAATGTAGATAGAAGTTGAATGAATAACCAGAGTTGTTTGGCAGGTGGAGACCAATTTAGACAGAAGTTTAGATTTTGAGGTGGTTTTTGTTTGTTCTTAAATTGCTTTTTGGCCTCTACACTTTCTGTTATATTTCTTTGTATACTGTAAATTTCCATAGCTTTTGCTTTTCCAGTCCTACTTATACTACTTTTGGTTCTGTCTGAAAACTTAAATGCACAGAATTTAACTTTATTGTACAGGAATCTCTTCAAAGCTCTTATTTCTGCTATATTTTTCTTTATTTATTGCATGTCCCTATGAAAGACAAACCTGCTCTTTCTGTTCTCACTGGTGCTTAAGCATGATTTTTGTGTTAGTTGCCCATTTAATTTTGTTCTCCTTGAGAGTCCTTTCATAATAATTCTGGAAAACAAAAGTGTGTTTTGGAATAGGTCCATGTCCAAAACAGGAGGTTTCTATCCTTTTCCCATTTGCTTTGACTGGATTTGTTTAATAGTATAGATTTTTAAAAGGTAAGTAAGCATCTGGAGTTTTTCTTGGCATTTCCTGGAGTGTGTGTTTGCCCTTCATGGAACAAAGGCTCGTATTAGATAATATATTCTGCAAAGCACTTGTACATGGCTGCAGCCAGCCAGCCTTCCTGCCTGCTTCTGCAAACACCATTCAGGTGCTTCTTAGCTCATAGTCACTCCTGAACTTCATGCAGTCTGTTGACACCTGTGGATAAAGAGGATCGACTCCACCCTTTCCATCAGCCATTATCATCTGTGCTGGGGGAGTAACACGGAGTCTGGTAGAGACTTGGCAAAACCGCTGGACCTGGGGGGAACCAGCTGAGAGATGATTACTCACAGAGTTTGTTTCTGTTCCCAGGCTGCCCTGGCACTGGGCTCTGTTCCAGGCTCCTCCACAGCTGTAGAACGTGCTGCCAGGCAGATGGGAGAGCCATCGTCCGGCTTGGTTTGGCTTCTGGGTCTCTAGGGTGAACTTAGTTTGGTCTTAGAGCTTACCTTGGGAAGGAGAAAGTCACCCAGCACTTTGCTACTGGAAGACTGGGGAGCTGTTCCACTGCACGTTTCCTGAAGGAATGTGAAGGAGCAAAGCCCTTAGGTTGCTGTGCCACTCAATGGAAGAGGGCTAGGAAGCAAGCAGGGACTTTAGACTGTCAGGCACCTCTGCTGCTTTGGTGTCTCTGGTGGAGCTGTGGCCCCTGCCAGTGTGCCTTCTTTGAAGATGATGCTTGGGCATGGCTGAGGGGTTTGTATGCACCAGGATTCCTCCCCAGTCGGCACTGTGCACAATGTCATTGTATTTGACTTTCCACACTGAACTGTCATCCCGGTGCTGTCCCAGTAATGTTGTGCCTTCACACTGCATCCCAGAGCTTGCAGTCTCAAGCTGTAAAAATGACACTTCAGTGGGCTTTAACACAGCCTTCATATTATCTCTGATATTTTGAGATATCCAAACCTCTCCCCTCTATCCCCAGATAATCGTGTATTAGGGCCGAGGTGTTACTGCGTGTGGCCTGGAGGACATGCAGGGACGAATGCTGTGCAGCATGGATGAGGCCTGACTGGGAATCTTGACTTCAGGCTCAGAGAACAGGCCTTATGCCTGTTTTCTGTAGCAGTATAGCTCTAGCCTTGGCCATGTAGAGTCATTATTTCAAGCTCTTAAAACAGTGGTAATATCTCAGTTTGCCCATGGCACGGGGCACCGGAGAACGGGCAGATCCTGGAGGTGAGCCTGGGTGAACACGGTAACACCTCCTGTACTTGAAATCCTGAGCGTCACCTTAACCTCGTTACCTGAAAGAGTCTCCTGCTGATTACCCAGTATCTATTTTGCTTTCTTGGTGCCTGTCTTTGCTTGCAGATACGTGGTTTGGTCTTTTAGAGAACATTTTAACCTCCACAGCAAAATTTAAGCATCTGTTTGCTCAAGACTGCGACTAAACTGATTGCATCTATAAGCTGTGTGGACAGTTTTATTTTGGAATAAAAGTGCTTTATCTTGATATACCTCCAGTCAATAAAAACACCCTTTGTGCTTTCCTGAAGCCAGGGAGGAGGAAAGATTTGCATACGACGTGATATTATCACTGCAGTTTTCAACTATTTTCTTTAATGGAAATTTAAATCGGGTTGCATAAATCAGCTTGCCTTAAAAAGCCTTGTCTCTCTTTCTCTTCAAAATCAAATTCAGTTTTACTGCTGGCTTTAGAAAATTGTAAGAGGTAGTCTCTTGTTAGTGCAGAGAAAAAGGTGTGTGGCTCAAACCTTTTACTTGTAGGATCTGCTGTGGTCTCCAGGACAGCATCTTTCCTGAAGGGCAGGTCTTTTGAATTTTTTTTTCTTTCTTTATCTGAGGGAGACCTTTATTCTAATTCTGTTTGTTAGCGTGTTTTTAAATCTTTGAGTGGAACTGTGTTAAAGCCTAAAATAGACCTTGCACAAAAAACCAAATATGTAGCAAATGGTAGAACTGCTTCCAAATGTATTATATAAACTCAGAATTTTTTCACTACTCTATAATAAAAATTGTATGACAAAAATAACTGTGCTCAAACACTTAATTACTTATTTTGCCTCCTACAGGTTAGGTGGTGGTCCTGATGATGCCAAGGAGATTATGCAGCACAAATTCTTTGCTGGCATTGTTTGGCAAGATGTATATGAGAAAAAGGTATTTATACAACTGTTCATCCAGGGTGAACTATAGCTGTGAATATACTGAATGTTTCAAATTTTGTTGCCCTGTGTAATGTGCACAGAAACACTCCACAGAAGAAGTTTGCAGTTGTTTATAACAAGGCTAAATTGTGTTGTGTTTCTCAAAATACTGTAACTGGATTACTTCCGAATTTTTCTTCTTATTTTTTTATTCTATAAATAGGAATATCTCTCAATGAGATAGTTGGCTGAATAAATAGGATGTAATGAAAACAGCTTCCAAATTTAGATAGTATTTTAAGCTTTTAAAATGGCTTTTCTTGTGAATTCTTGTTGCCGTTTCTTCCTATCAACTAATGTATCCCTTGTGAGACGAGGATTATTGTTGGTTCCTGAGAATCTGAAGCAAAAATTCCTAGCAGCAGTAGTAGAAGATGGGATGTTTTTTCCCATTGCATTTTTCCTGCCTTTTCAGTCTAATTTCAGCATTCAAGACAAGTGCAGACAAGTGTAGGCTTTTGCATCAATCCAAGCCTAATGCTATTTTTTTGTGTGTGACAAAGGACTGATAGGAAGTGTCTGCACTTCATGGTGTTTCTCACTGGTTTTCCATGAGACCCACTGAGTCTGCTGTCTTTCCAGTGGGAGCCACTGAAGGCAAAGAGCCCAGCCCTTTCCGCAGGGTTTCCGCAGTTTCTATGTCTCACTGCCCCTTCCTTCACAGATAACTGTTTCACTCCTCTAAGGTGTCCTGCTTTGTGCTCTTGTGGTGATCTGCTGTTGTCCTCTCCCGTTTGGTTCTCACCAGCCACATTTTCCTAGCACTGACATGAAATGCAGCCAGCTAAAATGCGGGTCTGGTGATTCAAGGTTCCCATCTACTGGTGTCATATGATCTCATTCAATCCCAGCCTTTCCCAATTTCCCGCTTTCCTCCAGCAGCCCCTTGTGGTATCAGATCTTGTTTGATCTCTAAATACGCTTTAGTTCTCTCTCCAGTTGGTGGGAACAGGTAAGAAGCTTAGCAGAAACTGAGTTCCTGTACCATAGTAGGGGAATTGTCCAGTTCCTATATACAACTACAAAGAGTCCTCTGTTTCCTTCCCTTCTTTCACTTCCTCACAGATCTGTGTGGTTAAAGGGAACTGAAAAATCATAAAGTCAGTTTTTGTGCCTTGAAAGTGTAGATAAGAGTTTAGACCTCAGCCCTTTCAAAGCATCCTGTGAGGGAGAGCTGCATGCAGTCATGAGGGCAGGAGTTGTGGCGTTTATTCAGTATCATTTAAAAAAGATCTGAATTGCTGTTCTAAACAGGAAGTTGTCCCTGTTTTCACCCAGCTGACAAAGGAATACTTCGGGTTTTGCTATTTTTATGCAGTTTAAGGTAAAAAGCTGATAATGGGGCTCAAATGTCTATAGTGAAGTGGTTTGTGATTTGATGGTCGTCCTGGTTCCCTGAATGGAAGAGAAATCACACAAGCTGGAGCCAATTTATTTATCCATGGGACTGAGAAAGACTTCAGAGGTTGTCCCATAGTAGTACTGATTCATATTGTTCTGGAAACTACCAGGAAATTCCAGATATTTGCATCTTTTAGAGAAAACTGTCATGATGAGACTACTCCTGACTTTGTCCTATCCAAGGAGCCCAGATCCTGGTTTTTGCTCGTGTCCCAGTAGTGACTGCATCTGAAGTAGGCATGCTGTGTAAGTGGAAAAATTTAAAAAACCTGTGAGTAATTGCTGCCTACACTCTGGGTGGTCCAAACAGGATCTTGTATCATTTACCTGAAGTGCAGTCTCATGGATAAAAGCTGGATATTGTCAGCTGCTGAGAGGTGTGCTAAGCTTGGTTACACACCATCTCCAGTAATGCTGAATATGTGCATGAATATGGGCTTGAGTAATCGAGAACACTTGCTTTGTAATTAAGCTTTTCTGGAAGCAGAGCTTTACTCTGAATTATAAGGAGGTTTGAATAACTGGGGTTGTCCACAAATTTAAAATGTTCATCAGACTCTCCTGGAAGAGTGCTATCTGTCTCTGGTGCAAAGAAAGGTGTGATTTAATTTGCAGTATTTTGCCCACCAACAAGTGAAACATATGCAATGAGATTTTAATCACATGCATTTTTTTTCCTGGTCCTTTTTCTCTCTTAAACCAGCATAAGCCTGCAGGATTCATGCTGGTCTGCAGACGTGGGAGGCTACAGGTGGCACCTCTCTGCCAGTTGAACTGCAGAGCTATGGCAGTGACAGCTTTTCAGTAAAGTGACAGATTTGCTTGGTAAAGCCAGCGTTGGAGCTTTCTGCGGCTTCCCCTCTGTTTCCAGCTTAATGTTCAGAATTTGACAGCTAGTGGAAAGAAATGTCTTGTGGGTGCATCATAATCTGTCTCAAATTGCTTTTAACAGATACTAAAATAAAAAGGAAAATGATACAGGCAGCGCCAGCCCATTCCACGTGTGTTCTCACTTGGGATTGCTGCTCTGAGTCGTTCCGATGTGCATAGTTCAGGTGTCTGCTGCAGTGCCTGAGCCCTAAATCACTCCGTGCTGTGCACAGTAAGCAGAGCAACTGGGGGCACTGCAAGTGCCAAAACCACCACTAGCTTAAAAGGACAGATAGAGCTTCACACACGTGTGCCTGCACAGCCTGTCAAAAACAAACCCAGGTTTGCTCTGAGGAGTAGGCAGAAACTTCTATAAGGAGAGAGAGAATACAGTTAAACTGGGAGAGGAAAATTCCTTCTCCTCAACAGGGCTTTTACATATAATATGTTGGTGTGATTTTGATTGAGAAGTGTCATTAACATTGTGTGGAGCATTCCCTCTAAAATAGTTTCAGGGGGACTGTAAGGCTCAGAGTGACTCCTGCCTTGGGATATCCTGTTTCCTTTTCCTTTTTAAATTCAGGACATGAAGACCACTTCTTAGAAGCTAGTATTTTTTTGATAGGGTCATTTGCCCAGCTCTTTTAAGCCATCCTTGGGCATAGAGGATTGTTAGTAATTTTAAAAAAAAAAGTATACTGTAATTGCGCTGTCTTATTTTAAACAGAGTCTTTATGTCCCCTAGTTTTTAAAGATTGATTTTAAACAGTAAATGTTTCTTTGTATTTGGAAATACTGCCATATATATAGGGATTACATTTCCTAAAGTCTTTACGTTGAAAATGAAGGTGGCTCATTGGATTGTTGTTTGTAAGAAAGGACAACATGCTGTCAGGTGCTCTCAAAACAGATCAGAAAGATGATCCTGGTGATAGGGAGCTTGAAACTAGTACTTTTCTCATTTACCAACTTGACAAGCAAATGATTCTTCACATCCAAGCAGGAGGAAAAGTTGGGGGTGGGGAAGAGGTGTTTTGTATGTCCTAGATTTGCTGTTTTCCAGGTGTAGTGATTTCTGTCGGTGTCGTTCTTATTTGTGCAAGTCTTGGGGTCACTGCATAATTCCAGTTGGAGCAATTTGCCATTTGCCTTGGTAAACCTTTCCCTGCAGTGTCAAATTGGAAGCCATATACTTCCTCAATCACGCTCCCAAATTGTTGCCTGGTGTGGCTCTGTGCTATTAAAAGATGGCCACGTGTAACCCCAGTGGTGGGCGAGCGGGAGCCCAGCGCCGAGCGCTGTTCCATGTCCTCTGTGAGAGGGCTCAGAACAGTGTTTACATTCTGGCTCTGCTGCACTGTGCAGTGGGGAGGTGAGCGAGGTCTGAATCCCAGCTCCATTGCCCTCCAAAGTTGTACGTGTTCCAACCCTGTGCATCTGTATGCAGCCAGCTCCACCACCCCGCTTCCCAGGCGCACTCCTCCCCCAGCCCCAGTCAAGCAGCTCCGCTCCATCTGGAGTTGCTCTTGCCAGAGCTTGCCTAGGTGCACATGGATGATTTCTAGCCTGTCTGCCCGAGCGAGTCTCAAGAATAAACCCCAAATAGTGCAACTCCTGGTGTAACAAGAGGAGGATTTCACTGCTGACTGGACTGGGGTTTTTGTAAGCACTCCAGTTTTTCGAAGTTCAGAGTTGACATCAAACTGCTTTTCAGGACGAGCAATATATAAAAGCTTAGTGTTGCTGCTGCCTTGGCCTAAATTCTCCCAGTCAGAGCTTCATGGACACAGTAGCTCTGTAGCTGAAATTTTTGGTGAATGATACAACCCCTGTAGTGATACACAAGGTCAGCTGATCAGTTTGGTATCACTGAGTATCTTTCTTACATGTTTGCATCCTCCTTAAGCATAAACCTGACTAGATGCAGTTGACAGTTTCCATATAATTAGGTGGGGAACCAGTACATACTGTTATTTTTAAACATTTGTAAATATGCTATTACTTGAAGAAACTTTAGGATTCTTTGTGCAATTTTAGTGCTTCTTTGTGCATTTAAATCCTAGAGAAAAATACCTTAAATGTCCCATAAATAAGAAGTGCACACCTAAATATACATTTTTTTACTATATATGCTTCCTTCTTTGTGAACTGGTGTTTTATAGACATTTTGGAAATGTAGGAAAAGGCACTGTAGCTTATAACTATGTCAAATCCTACTTGTTTCACTTACAGCACTGCAAGAACCTGTAAATGGACACTATTTTTTTTGTTTGTTTTTCATAGCTTGTACCTCTGTTCAAGCCACAAGTTACATCTGAAACAGATACAAGATATTTTGACGAAGAATTTACAGCACAGATGATAACAATCACTCCTCCTGACCAAGGTAAAGTTTTCCCAAATGTTTCACACTGTGTTCTCCAGACCACCAGGAATAATTTGCTGCAATGTTACCAGGTCTCTTCAGCCATGTGAAAAAGCATCAGTTTAAACTTGCTGGTTTTCCATATGTACTTGACCTAGAAGTTGGTAAATTGTTGTGAAACTTTCCGCGTGTCTTTCTAGTTCAGGAAATGAAAAACCTGTTTTATGAGAGTGAAATTATTTGTACTGTTGCCTTTTCCAACTCTGCGCATTCCCACTGGAAATTAATTCTGATAATGAGTTCTGCACATGTCCGTATCCACACACACTGTGTGTATGCAAGCAGTGAGTTGAGCATGGACTAATGTCCATATTCAATCAAAATATACTTTATTTTCTTGGTAACTGAGCATATTTGTTGCTGTCAAATATAAATTTCCAGAAATTCAGAACGGTGAATATGGATTTAAGCTGTGTGGCTCCTACCAGTTTTAAATGGACATTGAAACAACTCTGTATATACACCAGTCAGGATCTGGTGTGATCCCCATTTGCTGGGGGGAGATTTAAGACTTTCTCTTTCTTTGTCCTTTCAAGTTGTAGAAGAAATAGGCAACACTGAAATTTTCTTTCATTGAAATAACTTTACCATGCTATATCTTACCGTTTGTTTACTTAAAAAGGTAGAAAATATTGTCTAATGTTGTTTTCCTCTTTCAGATGACAGCATGGATTGTGTAGATAACGAGAGAAGACCTCATTTTCCTCAGTTCTCCTACTCAGCCAGTGGAACCGCTTAATGTTTTGCCATTCAGAAACAAAACAGACTGCATTTTGGGGACCTTACTTCAATGGACACTAGAGAACTTTCTATATTATCTGAATTACAAACTGTGTTTGTATTACGATTTAGATGACTTTGTAGGAAGCCTCACAGATTCTGTATTTAAAACAATTCTTTGATGCATTTTTGAGAAGGAAAACGAATCCATTCTTTAAGTATTACGTCAAGGCTTTTATGCTGAATGACCATAGGTTTTTAAGAATATACACCAAAACTGTTTACTTTAGAAATAATTAAGGTATTCAACATATCAGCAACTCTGACCAGAAAATCCCCTTATTTTATTTATTTCATACAGTTCATTATCTAAATATAGAATCTGCACTCTGAACAATTAGATTTATATAGGAAGATATAAGACTTTAGTAGCTAGTGCAATAATATAAGCAACGAAGTGAACAAACTCTGGAGAGTCAAGGTTCAAACTCATTTTGGACAGCAGTGAAGCGTCATCCAACTCCAGAAAACCAACTATAGGAACAGCATTAATGGCCTCAGTGAGGTAAATCAAAAAGCAAAAGTTATTTTTGTTATAACATCTGCTACAAGACATTACATATCAAACTGAATCCAGTGGGATTGCCACATCGTACAGATGAGTATTCCATTCTAGACAGTGCATTTAATTATTCCATTTGCATAGAGCTTAGGAATACTTCATAGGATTGGCTTCTCAGAACCTAGAAAATGCTTGATTTACCAATCTAATACAAAATGCAGCAATGAAAAATCACCCACTTCCACCACTGTACAGAAATACCACACAGGTCTAAGTGAGAAATCATCTTTATGAGCGAGTCAGCCAGACACAAGTACATTTTGGCACTGAAGTAATGACTTGTTGCCGCCTTTTTTTTTTTTTTTATGAAAAGATATATGAATATATATAAACACTTAATGATTTTTTGCATCATGCCAGATCATTTCTTCTTTCTTGAGTGTGCATTAAAGGTATCAACCAACAGTTCATGGTGCCTTCTCACTCTTGAAGATTCACTTTAACAGTGTTTTCCCATGTAAAAAAAAAATAGGTTGAAACTTCATATGTGTTTGAATAATAATGGTGTTCAAAAAGTGAACTTTTTTTTTTGTTTTTCATTTTTAATCTTAGTGGAAAATTCCCCTCACCCTATTTTTGTTGTATCATGTTTCTTTGTAATTTTCATAAAAGCAGTCTTATTCTGTCTCTGCTGCGAATGAATTTATTCCATTGTAGGTTGCGTTCTTTAAATTGCGCTTTTTTTTGGTTTTTTTCATTCTCTTGACTGTATAAAAATGATGACATGTACTCCAGTTAACTAGCATTTAATTTTTTTATTTGAAAGGGAGTATGTTATGAAAACCCTCGCTTCCCCTTTCCATCAGAAACTGCTGTGCTTGCACAGAGAGCCCATCATCCTGACTTTTTTTTTAACAACATTCAACTCTAGTATTTTTACTCATGATATGAAAATTTCCCTCCAAATACTTAAATAAAATTGCTTTAACGAGTTAGGTTCTTCTTTCTTGTAGTAGGAGCCTTCTGAATTTGTAGAGATGGAACAACTGCTCCAGTTTCTCGAGCTTGATGTGTGTATCGCTGAGGGATTCAGGCTGTTCCGTCCCTCCTCAGTTGTTTCATCTCTGTGCTGATCATTATGCAGAGATAATTTTGGGAAACGTTTGTTCAAAGAAATGCACCCTGTGCCAGAAAGTTTGTCTTGAGGTGAGTGAGGACAGGCCTCGTTTTGCTGCCCTCCTGGTGCCAGTGAGAGCGTGTTACTGAGGCCCTGATCTGCAAAGGTGTTCCTGTTCCATCGCTCAGGCTACTGTACAGTCTATAACTGTGTCTCCTCTCTTGGGACTAACATTAATCACAGATAGGAGGTGGTTATAGAAGGCTGGAATGTCCATTTTTCAAACAGGAATACAGAGAACAGTACAAGAACATGCAATAACAATTGCAATGTGCTTCAAACCAAGCACAGAAGCTTACTACTGACTGTAGTAACCCATTAAATACCCAACACATGTTTTGGTTCAAGAAATAAGCTGTAATTCCTGGTGCAATTTACTGCATGTTTTATGCAAGGAGGGAAGGGGAAAGAAGGGATCTCTGTCTCTCTAGAGATTGGACAGCCTGTCCCCTTCTGCAAGTCTGATCTCGTAACTGCTCTCTTTCCTTTGCTTCCAAGCCTTCACCCGAGTCTCCAGCCAGCCCAGGGACCAAGTCCAAGGAACTCTTCTGCAAGTCTGCAAGTACTGACAAGTTCTGAACTAATACACTTCGTGCATCCAAATATAGGCAACATGAGTGAGGAAAGGTTACCATAATCTGCCCCAGGAAAATCTGGTCTTTCAAATGCAGGAGCAGATGTGGATTGGGTTGTTCTGCTGAGGGTGATTATGTCTCAGAACAGTGTTTTTCTGCCGGTTGTTGCTAATGGATTGTTTTAATTCCCGTATATAAAACATAACTTTAAAAAACCAAGCTGCAAAAAATGTCTGTGAACCTTAGTATTGTTGGCAACCAAGAACTGTGAGGGCCACACCTGAATGCCAGGTCTTCTGGATACTTTCCCTCATTTTGTCAATGATTATTCAAAACACCTGTTGTCCATAATTGAATGATTACAGGTGTTACGGTTGTCTATCTGCAAACAAAATGTGTCCTTTTTGATTTAGCACAGAAAATCCTGTCACAGAAACCTGTGACCTGAGTGTCATTCACCTCAGATTCCTTTTGTGCGATATGTGCAGAGACTGCTTAAATCTTGCATGTTTCTTTAGCTCTTTGATTTGAAAATCCGAAACTTTTCGAACTATCTTGACAGCCAAAACCTCCTGATTCTTCCTTCTGGCATTGAAAAATGTCATCTTGCTCTGGTGTTAGACATTGCAGCAAAGATGATGCATCCCAGGTTCTGAACACTGGTAGTATACGTATGTTACAGCCCAGGAACTTGGTTGTAAACTCGGGTTGGGAGAAAAATAGGGGAAAAAATGCTTGGCAACAGCCCATGAGTAACTTGCAGTTAGTTCTCTGTGTGCCTCTGAGTGCAGTCAGGAGTTGATGTCAGCTGAGCAGTGTTTGAAACAGATACACAGCCCTGTGTGCTGTTTGGGGTTAAGGGACATGGGCAGAAGCCAGGTAATTCTGCAAATTCCCTTTTATATTCTCTTGTGTATCCAAAACATCCAGTGCAATCTCATTAGGATATGGCAGGCTGTTCTCCCTTTAAACTGGGTGAAGATAACCATGGTTTATAGCATTCCCAGCTCTGCACAAACTGTGACCTCTCAGCCCCCAGCAAAATAAGTTGCGTTTTCCTCATTTTTGTTTCTGCACCATCACCCCTCCAGCAGGTGAACTCCACCTGCTCTCCAGCTGCTGCACTGCTCTCATCCAGGCCTCAAGTACTTTGGCTGCTGTTTGAGTTTGCTCCCAGTTTTCCACCTGAGGAATAAATTATGGTAGTTTTTGGAGGTTTGAGGGCAAAAACTTGCTTTGATTGTTTGAATTGGATGGTCTTTGCCTGAACTGGTGGTGAATTTTCTTGTCTGCTGTTTGGATTGTGTATGTGCATTGAAATGCTCAGTGCAAGAGCACTGTATTCTCATACTCCTGAGTGTTTGTGGGTTGCTTTAAATCTTTGTGAGAGAAAATACCTTTTGCTTTTAGAGAGCACATGCCAAACCAAGATTTTTGTCTCCAGCAGAAGGATTTAGGATGGTGGTTCCAGATTAGAGGTCACAACCTACAGTGGGAGTGCAAACTCCAAGGAGACAGAGTTGCAGAAGCGGAGCCCACACACGGAAGGTGCCTGTGAGAGTCGTACGGATCTTCTGCCTGAGAAATATTTGGGAAATAATTTAGAAGGATTGATTTGTTTTACTATACCTAGAAGAGCTTCAGAGGTAAAAACACATTTGGAGAAAGAGGCGAACGTAAAAGGATCTTGTTTCTTCAGTGTTGCAAATGAGTGTGTTTGTCTTCCACTTCCAGCGCAATTTTTTTAATAACAGGGAGGTTAATTGCCACGAGGAGTAAAATGCAAAGAACACACAGTGCCTATAGCAAACAGGAGCTTATTATCCCCACTGCAGCTGAGCGTGCAGACGTGTGGTAGCTGTCTGGTGGAGCATATGTTGCATTCTAATCAGGTGATGAGTAGTTGCTCTGTGTCTGAAACCATTTTAAACAAACCTATTTTGTTACAGTAGCTCCTGCTTGACCCTTTTTTTTTAATTTTAATTTTTATAGCTTCTGGGTCACCATCCTGGTTTTGTGAGTGTGGTGGGTTCTTTGTTGAGGATCAAATCAAGAACTTCATCTGTAAAAACTTAACTTCTCTCTGTGGTTTTTCAGCGTGTTTGTAGCTCAGTTCTGTTCCTCCTTCACTGAAGTGCTGCTTCAATTTTTGCCTGTTAGTGCTCACTACCTGTTCTCTAGAGATGGGCTTTCTGAATTTCTTCCTGTGTTAAATGTAACCCTGGTCTAAGAGTCCACTTCTGGGATTTTTTCCACACTCTTTCTTTGTGTCTTCTGTCAGATTACTTTAACTGCTCGTATGTTGCATCTTTGTCAGGGCTTTGAATTTGTTTCAAGATGATAAATGGCAACACAGCAGTTCCTGTATTTTCTGGACTCTGAAGGTCTCCCAAATTCTGCACATTGTTAAAATAAGACGTAATTTTCACCCCACAGAAGATAATATAATTATTTTGATACAAGAGTGAAAATTCTTCACAGAGAGGAGACACAAACATTACCCCAATTGTTGTGATCTTTAGATATTTGTAAGCTCTGCCACATCTATTTCTTTGCATCGCTGTGTCCTTACAGTACTGATGCTCTCAGCCAGAAAGCTGTTGTGTAGTACTGAGAAAAGCTGTATCAGAACAAAAAATAGTGATTGTGATCTTAAGCAGAGTGCCTGAGACTTCACTGAAATTGGATTCAAGTGAGCGTGAAATCCATGCTTAAACATACAGTTTTGGAGAAGGGCAAAATCAGTAATACTGCTCTTCCTTCATCGTATTAAAGTGCAGCAGTTGGAACAAATTGAACTCCTTTGGGGTCCAGTGTTCAAAAAAATGGGGTTCAAATTGAGGTCTTGGTGACCATGTTTGGAGCAGGGGCACGGGGCTAAACCATGTCCAGAAATCCCTGTAAATCACAATTAGTCTGTGAGCCTTTTAACGATTTGAGAGCATGTACTTTAGTGAAGGAGGGTCTTTGTGGATTTTTTTTTTTCTGTCTTCTCTGGTGTAGATTTGTAATTCCAACCTGATACAATCTGCCTACTGGATTCATACAGTCTGTGTGACTCAACAGCAGCCTTGCTTGAGATGCTTCCAATAGTATAAATTTGACAGTTTTGTAATTTTCTTTGATATCACTGACCCTGGTCATCCCAAGTTTGCTGCACTTACTGTTTTAGGCAAAGTGCTTATCTTTTGTTAAATTCATCCACATTTTCTTGCATTATAGCTTTGTAAGGAATTTTCTCAGGGATATGAAGAGTACATTGTATTCTGACATATTGTCCCTTACTGAACTGGAGGATGCCAGTGCATTCCTCTAAAGCAGGAACACCAGGACTTTCCCTTGCATTCCTTGAGATGAACTAGATGATCTTTAAGGTCCATTCCACCCCAGACCATTTCATGATTCAATGACTGTGTCGGTGCAGGCAGGCTGGATACTCTGAGCTGCTTTCTGTGTGGCAAGGGGAGAAAACCCTGAGTGATATTTACTCTTCTGGGAGAAGGATGATGTCTGCTCTGCATTAGGATCCCTGAGCTGTTTGTGGATCCAGCAGCTCGGCACATGTCACCAGGCCTCAGTCAGGAGCCCTGGCTTGGCTGTGAGGGCAAGGGGTGCTTTAGAGGCTCCTTGCCCTGAAATTGGCTTTTTATTTTAATTCAGTGAGGTGCAGCTCTGACTTTGGAGAACAATACCAACACCTTCTCCCACACACAGGCCTGGAGATGATACAGCATTTGAGTGATTATTTTTAATAGCTAGGGAACTTTTCTCACACATGTGATAAATTGTTCCAGTGAGTTTTACAGGGTTTATGAATGTGCAGAAAGATAAAATATGAGCCCTTCATAGAAATTCAGTAATGAAAAATGGAGTGATACTATTAGGATGGTTGCAGCATGTAGTAAGTTTTCCATGTGGTATGTTTAGCTGCTGCAATTGTTCCTTATTCTGATATTATTGGGAGAAATGAAACTAAACAGGAAAACAGGAATGCCTGCTGAAAATCCAAAAATGAGTATAAAATGAAGCTTAGTAAAAAAAAAAGTGGAGAGAACAGGGTCACTTGTAGCAACTGCAGACTGGAAAGTTGCAGGGGAAGGGAAGTGGAAGAAAGCAGAACAAAATGTACTTATTTACGCAGGTGAGGTCATAAATTTAATGTGTAACTAAGATAAGGGGATTAAACTTAGTCTCTCCCTTTACATGATTGTAAAACTTGGAATCATGTTACCTTTCCAAAGTTTTACTTTCTGTGCTGATTTGGTCGGCGTGAAGGAAGTGGAGATCAAAGGTTGCTGCTTAGAATTTAAAATGATTATTTATTTTTTTTTTTAAATTCCAGTAAGCAGCTCACTGAGTTGCAATGAGGGTGATGCTTGCTGGACTGCCCAGTGGTTCTTTAGGTAATTTTGAGAAACTTGTCATACCTGTGCCTTGTGTGAGGTAGGAGAGGCATCCCAACAATGCAGGAAAGCACCAAGATTGGCTGGTGAAGTCAGTGTGTGACTCAGGGTTGTCTGGGGTTCCTCTTCAAAACAACCATGTCACCTTTCTTTTCAGATCGCTGATAGTAACTCAGGTTTTATCAGCAATCTCTCAGTAATGAGGTGCCTGTTACAAGAAAGGAAAAGTCAACAAGGACACTTCTCAAACAGGAAGAAAACCCTGGATATAAATACATGTGTTTTCCTAACGAGATCAGCTGAAATCGTCTCAGTGCTGAGCTGCACATGTCTGAGCAGCATCTGATCCGGGTGCACAGGCTGGTGGAGCCCCGAGCACTCGAGGGCTGCTGGAGAGGAAGGCTGTAGCAGCACAAAGAAGCTTCCAACTCCCCATCTGGAAAAAGCCCCCACAGGAGTGCAGGCAATGGTAATGCCATCTGTCTTCTGCTGAGCAGATCTCCTCTCCTGGGAGCAGGAAAAAAGCTGGCACAGGGAGGTGGGCTTTCACTTCCCTGCTGCATGGAGGTTGGATGCAGATTGCTGGGTCGTACCTCCACAGACCAGGCTGCACTATTGCTGCACTTCCCCTGTCCCTTTTTTCAGTCAGTTTTGTCAGAATTTCAGTTCTCTCCATTTGCCTTTTGCCTTACAACATTGTCCTCCTTTCCCTGTCTCTTCCCAGCAGAAAAGAAACGATGGATTCCTTCCTCCTCTTCTCCTTTGCTTTCATTTTTTTGTACCTTTGCCTCTTTCATATCTTCTGCAGTCCCTTCTAGAGGGTGTGTTATCAACTGACAGAATGTGTCTTTAAATAAGTATTTTCCTCCTGCTGGATGCTCCTTGGGTCACTGTGGAGACTTCATCTGACCCAAATCCATAAGAGCACTTTACATTGTCTATACAGACCCATGCCCTCAAGTTTTATGTAGACTCTTGTCTGGTGTATTTTGGCATGAAACAACCTAACCAAAGAAAAGAGCAAGTCTCCATTGAATTTTAGAGGGATTTTTCCTATTCCTATTGATATTTTTAATATCAATTCTGCTGCAGGTAAGAGAAGGAGGTAGTGGCCCAGTGCCTTTTATCACACACTCTTACTCTTTCTGTAGACTTAGAAGGGAATTGATTGCTTAAAAAAAAAAATCTGGTCATGCCTTACTGTCTGGCAGACATTTCTATTCCAGGGCATCCCTAAATTTGTGTGCGTTTCCAGCTGATAAATGTAAAAAACCCAGGGAAAACAAAACAGAACATTTGTCTGCCCCTTATCTAGCTTATCTTTACATTGTGGTATGAACTATCAAGTTTAACCTATCTAGTGTTCTTTAGAAACACAAAGTACCTGATAAGACATTAACCGAAAATTGCTGATGGAAAACATTTACATATTCTCTTTAAAACCCTTTAGACTCTTAAGAACTCTTTAAAACATGGGAAACTAACACCACCTTCTCCAGCATCCTCAAGTTCACTGCCTCAGTCTGCAGCCTGTATGTCCTGAGACCAATTTATCCACTTTTCTAGTGGTGTGAAAGGCTTGCAGTCCAACTCAACACTATTGATCAAAGTCTTGGAATCATGGCTTTTCCCATCCTACTGCAGAACCACTGAGGCTTCCCTTCTCTGGCACCCAGCCCTCATTATGCTGTGGGTACCCACTGATCTCATTTTCTAAGAGGAACTGAGGGGGAATTCCTGCCAGGCAGCTCTGTGGAAGTTGCCCAAGAAGTTTTAACACCCTATTCCTGGGTGATACTGTCCATCCTGTAGTTACCCTGCTTGGCTCCAGCTAGTCTGCAGATGCAGCTTCAAAACAAAATCCTGTAACCTCCATACTGCTCCTTCCCTGCTTATTTGGACAGCTAAGTGAAACACAAACATATGGACTCCATAAATTCTTTGCCAATGGCCTCGTGTTAAATACTCAGCCAAAGCAATGGTTATCATTAAACAAATAATGACACCACTAGAGCATAACACAAATCCTCAGCTGTGTAGCCCAGTTTGCCCAGTGACACCAGGCTGATCCTGGTCTCTGGACGCTGGTCCTTTGGGCTTGGTGTTGGTGCAGTCAGCTCACTGCTGTGAAACCCACGAGGAATCCACACAGACCTCTTGCAAACCTTAAAGAAGTGCTCTTCTTACTTCCTAAACTCTGAATGAAATGATGTTCTCTAGCGTTTGTGAAAGCCCAGTATGTGAAGCGCCAGGACAGTGCCCAGGGAATGGTGGAGTCACTCACCATCCCTGGAGGTATTTAAAAGTTGTGTGGCACTCAGGGACATGGTTTAGTTGTGGGTTTGGCAGTGCCGGGTTAACAATTGGACTCAGTGGTCTTAGAGGTCTTTTCCAACCTAAATTATTCCATGGTTCTATGACAGCAAATCTTGCAATAAACACAGATCATAGTCAAGAATGCATCCACAGCTAAGCAAACCAGACTAAAACAACTGAAATAAAATACTGCTGGAGACTGGTTTAAATATAGACTGAGTCAAAAGCACGTGAAGAGCACTTCACTGCTGGAGCAAACTGTCTCTCAGTAATATGAAATACCACAGGGAATGTGTCAGAATAGTTTGCTATAACAAATAAACACACACACACCCCCCAGTCCATGAATTTCTTTTGCAATTGTAAATACTTGCATGCAGTCTAGGGTAGTCCCAAAACTTTCTGAACAGCAAGGAAACTTTAGAGCATGTTACATTAAAATATGTATCAAAATAATCATCTTAAATTTATGTCACACCTTCCAAGGAGCTCAGTTCATCGCACTTTTGCTTGTGTGACATCTGACCAGATTGTCAAAACCCATTCTTACAGGGTGCTGCAGGGTACTATAACTTAAGTGATTCATGCATGCAGCTGTTAGAACTGCTTGTTGGGTTGTGAAAAAGCTCGTGGTGCCAAGTGCTGATCTAGGAGAACTCGGATCTCCATCAGCCGTCTTGGCTCCGAGTTGTCACCGAACAACAGATGGTAGCAGGAGTTAAGCAAACTAAGAAAATATTCTAAGTTAAAGGCCTCACAAGAACTGAAAATCTCAAGAAGATACAGAGAACAAGTGCTGAGGTTTGAACTAGTTTTCATGTCCAAGTGATGCACGCCACTAAACTTTAAAGGGCGCTCTCATTTCTGACAGCGCTCATTATTATGGAAGTTTTCATTTAACTTGGGCAGAAGAGACCACACGTGGAATTAATATCAGACAATTCAGGTTCAGCTCGAAGCCACGACTCCTGCATGTTAAGCTGTACTTGCCACAGTGCCTGACACTAAGGAAAAGATGAAAGAACCCCAAACCACATTGTTTTGCAGTAGGTTACAAGCAGCAGCAGCAGCAGTGAAGGAGCAGCATCATGAACACTGAGAATCTCTTCAGCAGAGCAAGGACAGCTCTAGACTTCACAAATGGAAAACTTGTTAGTGCTGAGTTGAAGAGAAGTGCACAGGCTCTCACAGTGCCCTTATCAGTGGCATCAGCACAGAAGGGGCAAATTCAGTGCAAGATGTAAGAAAGGTAGTTATAGCAATGATCCCAAATACAAACAGGTGGGTGTAGCAGCAAACAAAGAGTGGAAGTCTCATACCAGTGAAGAAGGAAAGTCCCTCTAACTTACTGTACAATAACTTCTAGTTCTTGGTGTGCTCCAATATTGGGTAGGTCAGGAACAAAAGGAATTTTCAGGACTTAGAGATGCTTGTGTTCAGCAGTGATGATCCAAAGTCACAGGAATGAAGCAGTTTTCTATTATACTTCTTTACTTCATGCCCTGGCTGAGTAAGAAAACTCCTGCTTTCCTGTGACCCATCTAAATACACAAATATCTTCAAACCATCTCTGTGAGCAGCAATGCTGCCATGACATCCAGCTGAGACCAAGTGCTCTCACTTTCAGAGAAGTGAGGACTTTCAGAACAACCTGGAGCTAAATCATTCAGGTTTGAAAGAAGTATTCAAGCTGGCTTTCTTCTTTTGATATTTTTGGGAGGAGACTGTGAAAATTTGCACATTGACTATACATATTTCAGCCTTACATTTTACTATATGTTAATTCCTTATACTGGTCATCCAGACTGACCACACTCCCTGGTTTCTAAGTTTGTTTTTACTGGGTTTAAAAATACTTTAAAATCTATTCTGGGGCAGTAAATAATCTTGCTATCATGGAAAAAGAAATCAGAACAATCAGATTAGTCATTTGAGGAGGTATTACTCAGTGCAAGAAAGCGTGGGAGAATGAAGCTCCCAAAACGAAACTTGATGGGATGAGATACATAGAAGTGCATTAAATTTTGTATGTAAACTATTTGGTTGGAAATTGAATCATTTCTTTAGGCTCAGGAATCAATATTCTGCAGAGTGCTGCACTCTACAGCACATCCCACCAAAACACTTAAGGATATGAGCAAGTTTCATCATATCAGTAGTTCTAGCAAACAGGATGTAAGAGTGGACATACTCAGCCCACGTGGCCTTTTACTAGTTCCTCTTTTCTGACAGCAGCAATCAATGCTTAGGAGAACAAAAGAATGCAGCAGGTCTAAGAATGTTTAAGAGTTTCAACAGTACTATAGATTCTTAAGTGTATCCAAATGCACCCCACATGCATTGCAGCACCCAAAAAGCCTTGCAGCACCCAAAAAATAATAAAATACTTGTGCTTTTGATGGACTGTGAAGGCCACAAACATGACCCATCTGTGAATTGGAAGTCATCAGGCTTCTTGTTCATTATTGTTGCCTCTCTGAACTGTAGGGTCACTGGAGCACCAGTTCCTGTGACAGCCCCCAAGCAATGCTACCAATAACTTCCTGCTGGTTCACCTTGCCCTGCCTGTCACAGCCCTTTGTATCTGACAGTCCAACAATGCTTGTACCCACCTTACAGTTCACCTGCTCAAACCCCACCTCCCCAACAGAACTCCCAAACAATGCCTTGGGGACTGTGCTGAAAGCCTTGCTAATGTCAAAGTGAACAACACCAATTTCTCCCCTCTCACCCAGTGCTGCTCAAAGACAGTTACCTTGGTCAGATGCAATTTGCTCTTGATAAGTCTGTGTGACAGTTCCCAATTATTTTCTTGCTCCTCACGTGCCTGGATTTGTGAGGATTCACACTATAACCTTCCTGTGGACTGAGGTCAGACTGACCAGCCCATAATTCCTCCAATTGTTCTGCTCAAAGAATGGCACAACCCATCACCTTTTCTCCACCACCAGGACCATCCCCCAGGTGCCACTGCCATTTAGTGCTCCACCGTACATTTCCAAGTCCGGGTTTACAGTCCTGCTCTTGGCATATAAACACCCTTGTTTGCAATACTGATGTTTGAAAATTAAAACAAAAAATAATGTGATGAGTTTTTGCTTTTGCATATGATTTACATTTTTCTTGTGTCTTTGCAGGCAGCAAAATGGTCCTTTTAGCATTCCACTCTGTACTTTATGAATGGTACAAAGTATTTTGGATTTAAAAAAGTTCTGTTTTGGAAACATTTGTTTTCGACCTACAGATTTTTGAGGGGAATATTCTAAAACACACTTCCTCCCTCTGGACTAGCAGTCCAATTTTAACAGTATCAATCACGCTGTGAGGAATTGAGAAAAGAACCCAAGAACTCGGGTAACCACCGACACAAAACCAACATCGCGCTGCCACCCTGTGGCTTTAAGATGAAACTTCTACTACAGAGGTCGGGTGAGTGGTTATATTTTATCTCAAGGCTCTAATCAAAGTGCACTTCTGGACAAGAAGCCTCTGGCAGCTTTCAGAACTTCAGTGCAAATTTAGGAGCAACTGTTTGTAAAACAGATCAAGGTAACACCTGGTGGTACCACAGGGCTTCTGACATTGCTGTGCAGGTTATTAAGTGGACATCTGTCCCTACAACCTACAACAGTCTTTGTCGGGAACAGAAGAAACAGAAAAACATTTGTATCTTACAGAACAAGTGAGAAGGGGACCATTTGCTGTTAGATAACCAAACTATTACACTTGAGTAAAACAAGGCAGGAAAGTACAATTAAATAAATCGTAAAATGTAAAGTAAATCCTACAATCACAAAGTGCTTAAGCAATAATAACCTCCGCAAGACATAAGTAGCATAACATCTAGAGCTAGGTTTTAATGCAAATTAAAACCATGAGAACTAAAGACTTGTAATAAAAGTGTAAGCAACAATAATTTGATTCCAGCTGAGGCTTTTCCCAGAGGAAAAAACCCCACAAAATAACAAAAGCCCAGAATGCAAAATAATAGCAAATATTAAAACTTGTATTATGATGGCAGCAGTTCAAAATGCAATCAACTGTAAAAAGTATATTTCAGTATCTGTCAAAATAAAGTATCTATAGAAAAGAAAAAGAATTACTATGTTAACCATTAAAATATACAAGATATAGTGTCTGATCACTTTCACTGTATTGCAATTTTAATAACATAAAATAGAAAGTAATTTACAATAATTATCTTCCAATTTTCTATTCACAAGAAGTGTTTGTCTTTAAATGACATAGCTCCTTTTTATTTCTTAAGGAAGCATTAAAATCTTCTGAAGCCTCTCGGCTACTTTTAGTAGATTAACCGATTTGCTTCACTAAAAACAATGTTCAATGCTTTGCTGCCTTCCCCCTTTTAGTAATGAGAGTGGAGGAAAGAGCACAAGGTAAATCAATATCGGGGTACATGTGGGTACACGAGGCTTTCTCATCCTCCTGTAAAAGCCTGCTGAAAGAAAGATGCTTTTTGGGAAGAGTCTCTGGCCTTCCCTCTCCTTTCCCATTTGCCAAGCTGGCACACCCGATGTTATGCTGCAAAGTTTGGTTCTACAATCTTCGTGCTGCTGTAGCAGTTTTGTTTTGCACTGAGCGCGGTTCTTGGGTGGGTCGAGGTTTTCCTCCCTCCGCTTGGACAACCCCGCACATTCCTACAATGGCTTGGGATCTAAGCTCTGCCTGACAATCGATGGCAAACCACCACACAGAGCAGGGGACAAGCTTGACTTACACGGAATGAACTGTGGAGATAAACTGCCACACCACACTAAATGGAGTTTCCCCAGGCACTACTTGATGCCCAGATACTCAGCACCAGTGGAATCTAGATGGAAAGTAAAGGCAACACTAACAGCTTATAGTTGCAGGATCTGCCATGATGAAACAATATTACAACTAACCAAAAATTACAAAGCAACAGCACAGGTAAGTTTGTTCACATACAGCAGAAGTTCAACAACTGTTACATTTTGCTAGCGTTCAATTTCTTAATCCAGTCGGGTCCTGCCAAAGCTCAAAGCCATCATTGTGTAGGGAGCATGGTGAGAGAGAAATATGTATTCCTTGCATAGTGCTGGCATTTGCTGGTTTTTAACCCATCCAGCCAAAGGCCAGTTGTGTGCTGGCCAAAACACACTGACAAAGCTGATACTGTTTCCCTTTCTACTTCTTATTTGCACCTCTTCAAGGAAAGATTCAGGAGATTTAAATCATTTGTAGATCGCTGACACTTAGTGTCTCACAGCTGATGGCAGCAAGTACAGCACAGAGGCAAAGCATGAATGTCTTACCTGTATTCATGAAGAAAAAAAGGACATGGTCTTTCACTCACACCCATGAAACTTGGTTTGTGCCCTGCCCTGAGATGAAACAGAGCTTCATCTAGTTATCACCTGTTCAGAAAGAAATAAATTAAAAAGGCTATGCATTGCTTAAAAGTCAGGGTCCAAATGGGTAGGACACTAAAACAAAAAGAGGGATGAGGCTGAGGTGCTGGCTGTACTAAACAGAAGACACACCAATCACAGAATGGCACTGGTTAGATTTGTGAGCTGATTTATTTACTTTTATTTTTCGTGTTGTCTGGATCATCTGTGGAATGGTTCCCTTTTCTCTTGAAAAGCAAACCTGAGCTGCAAAACATGTGGGAATTGCCATGTGCACAGGACAAATGCTACTGAAGGAGACAATTCAAGTGTATTTGCTCTTTTCACTGAGCTTCTTTATGATATGCTGTGGGTTTGTTCTAATGCAGGGTGTAGATACTGGAGACTACTGAAGTCACCAATTTAGATTGTCCTTGAACATCTGGTATCTCTGAAACCACACATTTCTAGAATTTACTCATATATTAGGCTTAAAAGAAATTGTTTTATCCTAATCAGATCAGTTGACTTCCTTTTTGACATAAAACTGTGCTCTTTGAGACATATGTCACCAGTAATGATATACAGGCCTCAGAAGTTTCTCACCCATCTGTAAAATAATTACTGCAGGATATTTTCACCCATCAATATGCTGGCTCCTCAGGGGATTTCCTTCCTTTGGAACAGCAGGCAAACTTTGATTTTTGACACTTTGCACTATGAGGGGAAGAACATATGATAATAACAAAAAAGCACAATATTACACCCAATTTCCTGCTCAGTTAACAAAGCAATTTCTCTGGCTCTCCTATGCAGTCCTAGGGGTAACCAATGTACAGCTCTATGATCAGTGGCAATAGACAAGGCCTTGTGAGTAAGAATTAATCAGCCAAAGAGAAAAATCTTTGAACCCCTCATCCAAAGACTTTTTCCATTACACAGGTGTGGTTTTTTTAGTGTAGGCAATATAAAGATTTACAAACAGTCCCCAGCTTTACCTCCCATTGTTAACCTGAGACCCACAGGACTAGAGCAAGAATTTTTCTGAATAATATTTGAGTTTTTTGGTAGACACAGGCAGTCTTCACACCTTCTGAAGGCAGAGAAGCAAGTGAGTGGTAACCACTAAGACCCATTTCTCATGTGAACAATGCACCACTCCTGTGCAAGAGCTGACCACACTGTTCTGTGCTCCTCCTGCCCTGCTCCTCCCAGCCTCAAACCTTCTCCAGCCCTCCTGCTTCTCTCTTCTCCCAGCTCTTCCCACCACGCTGGGTATCTGCCTGAATGCACAACCATCTTTCAAGCAGCTAGAGGATAACAAATAAGAACATTAAGCCATGAAATCCGTGTCATTGTTTACAGAGACAGCTTTCTATGAAATACAGCAGTGACTAAATGAGCCAAAAGACCATATCTATCAACTACTTTGAAACACGAATCATTTGTAAACAACATGTCTCATCTCTCCCTGAGCCTGGAAGCAAAACAGTATTTTCAGTCTCTCACCCTCAGGAGAGAATGAGAAAAAGCAGACATATTTAAAGTTTTCAGTTTGAAAAATATGCTTGACTGAAAAACATTTTTGTTCACTGCTTAAAAGCTTCAAATGAAATAAAGCTAAGTTTTAAAACTCTTTCCTAAAACTAACATCTAAACACAGTAAGCCACAGATCCTTCCCACTCATAAAGCTCAGCTTTGTGGCTTAACATGATTGCCACAGGAGCAAAATTCTGGAAACTGCACCAAAGATCTGTCACCATCCTGACTTCATCTATTACAGCTTTGAAAAGATAGATAATGCTGTGGAACTCCTGCACACTCTCTCTTTCCCTACTAGCTTGCCTGACTGAGCCTCTTTTTTTGTTATAGGAATGAAGACCAGATACATTTTACAGTTGCTCAAAATCCAGACTGGAGTAAACTCTCCCACTTCAACTGGCACCAAAGCCTGCAGAACAGAGAGACTGAACAGATCCATCAGCCAGCCCAGGCTGACACAGATACTTGAGGCAGTAGTGAAGGGACATTCCCCGGGATACCCTAAAGGCCACAAATGCTTTTAAAGTGTCTCTGCATAGTTACACACAGTGCTACATTGGGGCTAGAAAGGAAATCATCTTGCACCTCACTGTGGCTGATACATCCAAAGCCATGTGATGTGCAGCTACGAAGTGCTGCTATTCAGCAACAGCCACACCACTCTTTGCTAAAGCATCTACTGTTCTTTGGGTAGCTGCAGTATTCTGACATGTAAATAGCCCGAATGATTTCAGCAGAATGTCAAATAAAGGTGTCCCTACGAGGGAGAAGTCAGGCTCTCAACCTGCATTACAAAGGCCTTTCAGTCTCTTTGAACAGAAAGGGCTAGAGTGGAGGTGATCAGGTAAAAAAAAGGTTACTCCACCCAAAACACACTAATCGCAGTTGAGAAGATTGGGAATCATGAGTGGCTGACTTTCTTTTGGGAATTCAGGGCAAAGAATTTGAGAAACAGACCATTGACTGTGAGTGCCACGAGGATTTTTTTTCCTGTCAAATCTATTCCTTTTATACAACAGTTCTAAATCAGTCACTTGAGTCAGCATTTTCCTGAGGTACAGACCACCGTAGTTTGGTTTGCAAGATGAAAAGTATTTCTTTAAGAAACATAGCAAAACCAGTAAAAGAAAACTACTTTGAGAGGCTACTCAGTAGCACTCTACTACTAGAGTACACCTACCTGGTGTACTAATTGCTTTTTTAATCAAAGTTACCACAGAAAGATTAAAACTATTCAAGCTGTCAGTAATCACAGTCTTTGTGATAGCTTAAAAAAAAAGAATAACAAGAAATCAGCAAATTATCTATTTGGAAAAACCTTGAGGCTTGGCTGATTTTCCTAGTTAGCTCACAAAGAAAATGTTGTGTCCAGAATGGATTCACTTTCACGTAAAAACACAGAAGGAGCAAACGATTTCTATTCTGATCTCACAAAAGTGTGTCCTAACATGAGAAACATATGGAGAGAATATTCTGAATTCTGTATCACATTGGGAACACCAAGCATATCACAACTAGAGAAAAGGAGAAAGCCGACTCAAGATAATTTAGAAAGCTTTAAAATATACATGTTTATTTACCTGCAATATTTAAAAGTACAATATAAAGATATAAAACATAGAAATTCCATAACTAATTCACATGCCAAAAGGATTAAATCGACCAGCTGTAAGGAGAAGACTTCATGAAATTCATGGATATTTTAGCCACAAGGGTTATTTCATCAAGTTTCAGACTTGAAATATTGAACAACCATTGCAGAGAACTTGCTCTCCCACATCAGCATAACTAGGGAAAAAAAAAGAAAGAAAACCAGAAGAAACAAAGTCAGTGTGTCAACTGTTTCTGCAACACAGCAGTAAATGCCATAATTCCATTATCAACTGCAACCACAGGACACCCACACAGCACACTCAGTACTTCTTTATATCACAGAACTGTTAACAATGAGGGCAAAAACTTAGGATTGTTCCTTGGGAGTGCATTCATTCATCACTGGCCAGCACACTACATTGCTGGTGGGAAAGCAAGAGGAATTTTTGCCTCCTACAATTTAAATAAGAAGCTAAACTAGATGATATGCGAGGCTGATAATAGGGCTTCACACAGGCATTTTGGTTGGCATGTTTCAGACAGTCTTACTGCTGCTGAAGTTTAAGAAGAGTTTAAGTCCTTTACATGGACGAGCTAGACATCTGTTGGGTCCAATTTAAGGCCATATATCACTAAAATAAGCTTAGAAACTAGAAAGGTACTTACTCAATAGTGGAGCACAAAGAGCAGGTAACCCTGTTACAGCAGCTGCAGAGCCTGCTGCAGCTCTGGCAGACAAACCGGTCACACTGCGTACACACCTCCTTGACATCAGTGGTTCTCACACACGATGAGCAGGCTCTGGAGGCTCCCAGGGGTGGAACTGCTTGGAAAAGGTAAGATTAAGAAGTGATCGTACTTTACAGCAAGACAGAGAAAGCACCTGGAAGTCCCAAGAGCCTACGGAGTCTCGGCTCGCAGCTACAGGTGGCAGCACTTTGCAGGCACCGGCACAGCGAGAGCTGCTTGGAACTTTCTTGGTTCTTTCTCTGCTCTGTGGCAAGCCACTGAAGGATTCTAACGCAGACCATACATGCAACAGCTTGCAAATCTGTCAGCGAAGCTCAAATCTAACAATTCCTTTGAGGAAAGTCAATAAAGAACTATGCAGTCTGTAACCACTCAGTCTACAGCCTCGCAAGGGGAGCATGACGCTGTGTCGGGGAGGTTTAGGTCGGCTACTGGGAAAAGGTTCTTCACCGAGAGGGTGATCGGGCACTGGAATAGGCTCCCCAAGGAAGTGGTCACAGCACCAAGCCCGACAGAGTTCAAGAAGCGTTTGGACAACGCTCTCAGGCACATGGTGGGATTCTTGGGGGTGTCCTGCGCAGGGCACGAACTGGACTTCATTGATTCTTTTTGGTCCCTCCCAGCTCACTATATTCAGCGGTTCTGTGACCTCCCCCGGGCCCGGCGGGCACTTACCCCTCTCCGCGGGCCGCCGCAGCAGTTTCCCGTCGTGGCCGATGAGGAGCTGCCCGTTCCAGCGGGGTCCCTCTCCCTGCGCATCCCCGGGTGGCTGCGGCTCCGCCGGGCGGGCGGCGGCGGGACCGGCGCCTTCCATGTACGCCTGGGCCCCCCTGAAGAGCAGCCTCCGGGTCCTCTCTGCCAGCGGGAGAGGAGGAGAGCAGAGTTAGGGTCGGCCTCCCCGCCGCATCCCTCCCGGCGGGCACATCCCTCCCGGCGTTCGCCACCCCCCC
>VYXB01010173.1:101122-141457 GCA_013397135.1 Pachyramphus minor | reverse complement strand
GGCGGCCCGAGCGCCCGGCGCTGCCCGCCCGGGTTCGCCGGAGCCGCCAGAGCCGCCCCGCCCGCGGCCGCCGCCCCACAGGCGTCACCTCCCTGCGCCAGCACCGCGGGCACCCGGCGGGGCACGGCGAAACGAGCCTCGGAACTCGGGTTTGCCCAAAAAACGCAGAATCACAGAGTCAGAGGATATTCTGAGTTGGAGGGGGTCCGCCGGAATGATCGAGTCCAACTCTTAGGGCCTGCACAGGACAGCGCAAGAGTCAAGCCATGCGTCTGAGAGCATTGCCCAAATGCTGCTTGAACTCTGCCGGGCTTGGTGCTGTGACCACTGCCCTGGGGAGCCTGTTCCAGTGCCCAATCGCTGTCTGGGTGAAGAACCTTTTCCTAATGTCCAACCCAAACGTCTCCTGACACAACTTTAGACCATGCTCTCAGGTCATCTCACTGGTCAGCACAGAGAGGAGATCTTTGCCTGCCCCTAATCTTCTCCTCATGAGGAAATTGTAACTGCAATGAGCTCTCCTCACAGTCTCCTCTTCTTCAGGCTGAACAGACCAAGTGACCTTTGCTGCTCGCTCCCCATACAGCTTCCCCTCAAGGCCCTTTACCATCCTCGTTGCCCTCTTTTGGGCACTCTCAAACAGTTTAATATCTTTCTTATATTGTGGTGCACAAAACTGCCACATTATTCAAGGTGAGGCTGCCCCACTGCAGAGCAGAGTGGGACAATCCCCTCCCTTGACCAGCTGGCGATGCTTTGCCTGATGCCCCCAGGACAGGGTTGGCCCTCCTGGGTGCCAGGGCACTGCTGACTCATATTCAAGTTGCCATGACCAGCAGCCCCCCAGGGCCTTTTCCTCATCTGTAAATCCAGGGTTGCCCTGCCTCAGGTGCAGAATCCAGCCCAGCCCCTTGTTAAACTTTGTACGCTTCGTGATTGCCCAGTCCTCTAATTCCTCGAGGTCTCTCTGCAAGGCCTCTCTGCCCTCGAGGAAGTCGACAGCTCCTCCCAATTTTGTATCATGTGCAAACTTACTTAGTATCCCTTCAAGTCCTGTGTCCCAGTAGTTAATGAACCGTTTGCCCGTGGGTGCTTTTGGCCTCGCTTTCCCTCTGTGGGTTATGCTGGGCTCATTGAGCTATTCCTGCTGCCTAAACCCCTGTGCCGGTTTGGGCAGTCTGAATGCTGTGGAACCAAAAAAAAAATGTGCACAGGCACGGGAATTGACTGTAAAAAAAAGGTTACTGAGAAGTCTGGAGCCCCCCCATCTGGCACAGGGACTCCAGGGGGCTCTTCAGAGCAGCACCAAAAGCAGGCGTGTGTCCACCACTGTGGGCACAGTGAGTTTTTGGGATCTGATGGCCAGGTTCAGCTAAACCCAGAGTCCCCTGAGACTTTTTGCTGTGACAGGGAATTATTGCAATTAATTTGCTATTTAAAGGTAAACTCTATAGGTGTGATTTCATGGCTTAAAAGCCTCAGGCACCATTCTTTGTTTTAATCTGGTAAAAAAGAAGTTATCACGAAAAGATGTAAATTTCTTCCTGAAAAAAAAACAACAAACCAAACACCGAGCCCCCAAGCAATAAACACCTCATCCCAAAATACTGTCAGAATCAATATTTTTGAAAGGGTTTTCTTTCATTCAGAAACTCATGAAAGTTTCTGTGTATGATTTCAATACTAGCACAAGATTTAGAATGGCAATCTTTTAGATGAAAGTACAATATGCAAGACACACAATATAGCTCTACGCATTGAAAATGGGCCACAATACCTAATGGACTAACCCTAGTTTCATTTCTCAAATTCTTCCAAAACTATTGAGACACCAAGGCCAGTACTGATCACAGTGTCTAACTACATCTATGGAATCACAGGATATACTGAATTGGAAGGGACCCATGAGGATCCTTGAGTTCAATTCCTGGCTCTTCACAGGGCAACCCCAAAAATCCTACCATGTGCTTGAGAGTGTTGTTCAAACACCAAAATGGTGTTTTCACCATTTGCTGAACTGTTGACAGTTTGCAGGTTACAACCACACTGAATTAAGACAGGTTAATGTGATTTTATTTTTTTTTCCCTGTGGAGCTGATCAGCCCATCCTTGTAGTCTGTGGATTGGAAGCTATGGCTGTAATTGACAGTAATCCACAAAAATCCCTCCTGAGCTGCAAAATCTGACTTCTGCCATGCTTTCTTTAGCTGTAAAGTTTTCTACTTTGGATTTTTCTGCACTTATTTAGAAACATATGCTTAAGGATGTTCAGCAGACAATTTTTATTGAAAAGTCATATTCTTTCCTTTCTCTTTAAAAAAACTTCTCTGTAAATATTAACTATACACTCTGATGTCCCTGAAACTCTCTGGGGAGTATGGGTGAATCAGAATGTAATCCCAGTAAGAAGGAGCCCTGCTGGGACAGAGGGCAGCAGATCACACATGTTTCATTGATACGGCATGGGATATGAGTGGATGGAACTCGACTGTCTGAGAACTGGCTGAACTATGAAGAAGGAGCTAAAAGCACTATTCTGCTTGTGGAGAAGGAGTGCTCTGAAACCCTGATCTCAAATATGAATTAGATTTGAAAAAGAGCAGCTCATGCTGCAACAGTGCTGCTGGCTCTGTCACTAAAGGGTAAGTTTAAGGGCACTTTCACAGAATCACAGAATATTCTGAGTTGGAAGGGACTTTCCCTGAGGGCTGATTATATTTGACGTGTGCCACCACCCCCCACTGCAGCTCTCTGGGTCAGCCTTGAGTGGTGACATCTCTTAATTGCTTTGCAAGACTCAGCCTCAGTAACATCTGCTACTGATAAGCAGTCTCCTGTTTGTAAAGCTATGAAGGCAGAACAATTCTGTCTGCTCTGCACCAGCACACCTGAGCATCCTGCAGGGAGAGAACTGAGTCACCTGCCTGTCTGGTGACTTGTTGCCCAACAGAATGGTACTGAGTGTTTTATTAATTTCAGAGCAGTAACCCTTGAGGAAGGTCCACTGGTGATTTGGAAGTAGCAGAAAGGCTGATCTGGCAAAGCTTACTGGCCTTGAGCATTCCTGAAAATTAATGCTCATGATTTTTTAGGTTAGTTAATGAGATTCTGAATGTGAAAAAGCAACCCAAATAAATCCCAAACCACTAAAGGTAATTGTGAAATGCAATGATTTTGGGTTATCCTTGAAAACCTTTTTGTGAAAAAAGCCCAGAAAAAAAAAGAATTACAGTCTTTTCCTTGCTACTGTGCTTCTCCTGTGCTCATGTAAATATTACACACAAGTTGCCTGGTTGATAGCTTTGTCAGAGCAAAACGAAAAATTGCATTTCATTTTTTTTCAATGGTTTCATTTTCAGTAAGCAAGGAGCAAAATGGGCCACTGTTGTGAAGTCTGTCTTTCCTATATTCTATTTCTACCAGTGTTTCAAGAAAGTCAGGGCATGAACAGAAGGACTTTGGTCATAGATCATTGCTTCTACATTTTAGAGGTCAGAAATTTTCTAATCCAAAATTTCCACCTGGATCCTAATGTTTAAGAGCTGTCAGTAGGCCCACTCTTCTGGAATTTTTCCAGTCCTCTTCTCAGAACCAGTAACATTTAATTTCTTATTTTGTCTAGCAAGGTCTATAACTGAGCAATATATTATTTTTAAATATATTATTTATAAAAACATGTTTCAGCATATTTGTTTTCAGTTTACTGCCTGTTAATTTCTTTGTTTTTCTCCTGTGTCTAATTTTATAAAAGATGATGAATAAACATGCTCTACTGACTCTCAGAATAACATCCATGACTACGAAGATTTCTATCATCCTCCTTCACTTTTCCTTCTAGCTGATGTATTTTGTTCTCATCAAAGCACCTCTTTGCAGTGTGTCCTGATCCACATCACCTGTGGCACATCCCAGTGCACGGCAGGGAAAGCCACGTGGGAAGGGAGGGAGCCCTGGGTGCCCCAAGAGCTCTGTGCAGCAGGGATCGATGTGGCTGAGTGCACCCAGCACACCTAAGCCTCAGATGTCCTCTTCCATACCTCTTATAGTCCCTGACATCCTTCCTGAAGCTGGCTGGCCCGTGTATCAGCTGCAGGTATGCCACTTATCTGGACAGCACAAATCTAAACGTGTTTTCTTCTTGGTCCCTTCCCTAATAATTCCTGACATACAATTTGCCATTTTGGTTACTAACGAAGTACCAAAGTGATGCTTTCAGGGAAATGCTGTTATGCTACACAAATGGGCCACAACATTCCTCCTCTCAGCTCCTATAAAAGATACAGATTTAGATATTTTAATACCCCAGGAAACAATTACAGAGTTAAAGACTTTTTTGTTTGTTTTTTTTCTGATCCATCTGATCCATCTGTAAGACAATCATAATAAGAGTTTATCTGTCAGTCAATGCTTCCAGCTACTCCAAAATATGATTAGAAATGAACAGGTAGACTGGAATAAAAATCACAGGCAGTGCAAGTCACAGACATTGCAGCTCATTACTACATGCTTTATTAAAAAGAAAATAATTTAAGAGCTTGGAACAGAGCGAATTGAGGAAAATTCTGCCTTCTGTTTTAGGCAGGGTCAGAATAAGTATACAGGATAGCTGATTTGGCTTTGTAAATCTAAATATTCATCAGTCTTACATGCTATGCCTTACTTTACAAGCACCTACAGTAACAAGCCAAAGTATTCCATTTCAGGAACAGGTGGCAGATAAATATCAATCCAGGAGATTATATGAGCCTTTAGACTATTCCAGATGCCTAACAGGTTCCCATAAGCATCAGAAAAGGCCTTCAAAGACACTTAATCTTTCCCTTCAGCTTCACTTATACCAAAGGCTTTCCCTCCCTGTGCTTGCAGTAAAAATTCCCCACTTGTTCTATTCTTTCATTGTTAGGCCATTTAGAAATAAACTGACACACAGGACCTAGAGGTGGGACTCTGTCTCTTACACCTCTTCAAATAGCCAGTTTTCTTAATTGTATTGATATAAAAATGAGTGGATTTTGGCCAACTCGCTGGTTCTTCTGTAATGTTTTCATGCTAAAATGCTCAAAGGAATATTCTGGAAATTCCTTTAAGTATATTATAGCAGCTGATGTGGTTGGCCATGTGCCAGCATGCAGCCTGTGTTAGGTTGGATGGGGTATCAGGATGCACACACATCCTCCGTCAGGCCTGGGGTGAAGCACCGCACCCCATGCGCTCGGTCCCACTGCACTGTCCTTCCTGCGCTCTGAAATATGGATTTGAAGATAAAAAAACCCCAAACCTCCTTGAATAAACCTGCTTTTTCTGAAACAGTTCGGGGCCCTTCCCTTTCTTTGGTACCTTCCTCTTGCTGTGCAGTACATCAGCCTTCACAGACATGTTTACAGCTCAGCTCCAAGGGCTACACCCAGCCCAGGCATTATCTGCTCGCAAGAGCAAGTCATTTTACAGAGACTCGTTAACACAGAGTTCGTGCCCTCATCTTGATGAGATAGTTTGTGCATCAAGATAATTTTTGATAAGCCAGGGATTAAGGGCTGGCTCTTGAGGAACGCTGCTGTTAAGCCAAGGCTCTGCCATCCTGCCGTGCTCACTCTTAAATTAGCACAGTGTGGTTGAGTTTCACAGTGTGTTTCTGTCCTGCCTGCTCTGAGAAACACCAGTGCTGCTCAGGAGACCAGAGCACCCAAAGGTCCCACTCACGCTAGAGGGCACTCTCAAAACTACGAATTATTTTTGCTGTTGCAAAGATATTATTGTTCTACTGACAGTGTTTACAAAGGGACTGTTTCTCCAAGATTTTTTTCATGTTTGTTTTTGTTCCTGGCCTTTCCAGTAGTGTGTCTTCATTTCTGTTGCCACGCACTATCCTTTCATTTTGCTTCTTTCCAAATTATTTTAATCTGTCAAGAAAAAAAAGAAATTGAGCTCTGACAGTGATAACAGCCACTCCTGACCTAACATGGTGCCAAGTGTTCCATTTTCCTTCTCTGCAGGTGACAATGTTTTTCATTTAATACTAGGTGGTTGTCCTAGGAATTCTTTAAATCCACGTTGAAGTCATGTTATTACATTATTCAGTGTGGATTTACTAGGAGAGGCTCTGAGAGGTAGCTCTGCCCTTTTCACTAGCACTGCGCAGAACGAAACATCCTCTCCCACACATGGCATGGGAAGGGCTGGGCAAAACTTTACTCCCTCCACATTGCAGCTGCATCCAACCCTGCTGTTGTTAGTTTGTTGTGCAGATGAATCCTTGCTTTGAGGTAGCTTCCTATGTTGCTCCTTGCTTGCTTGCCTCTATCCATCCCCTAGAACAGCCCTTCAGCTGGAATAACTCAGGGTACATCCATTCAGCTCCAAGGGGCTATGCCAGGCTCTCTGCACTCACCATGTCTCACAAACCATCCCCAGCAGCAGCTCACAAAGTGTGTTTGTTTTAAATATGTGTGGCTGTGCTTGTCAGTCCTGGACAGAGAAGATCTCTGTGCAGAAAACAGAAGCTGCAGAAAGTCAAGCCGATTCCCTGAATGCTGCCACAGCTACAGGGACCATCACAAGGGCTAATGTGGAAATTTTCCTAGCACAGCCCTTTTGGTTGAAATCTGTTTATGCTGGGAAGTCTTGAAGGCACTCATTCTCTTGGCTCTCTGTTGAGCAGTTCTCATGAGTGGTGTGGTATGAGCTATAAAAGTAATGCTCAGTCCTAGGCCTACCATCCTGGGTGCCAATTAATAAAATGAGACTTTTTCATGCTGCTGGCATGTTTCCCCTGCATGAAAATCATCAATGCATTTTGTGTAAGGCTCAGACTTCCATCAGTACCAGCCTTGGTATTTTAATTATGTAGTGTAGGGGCAAATCAATCTCTAATAGACAAAATGCCTTATCCCATTTGTAATGCCTTAACTAGATAACATCTCTTTTATTTCTTTCACTTGACCTCTTTTCCATGGTCATTAAAATGCATTATAACTTATTCTGTATATTTAAGATCAGTAGGTTCCTGCTGACCACATGCATTCATATTTATTATTTTTTCCTACATGAGGATTTCAGAGAAAATATTGGTGTGACAGAATCCTGTCCTTTCCTGCTTTCCTGTCTCCAAGATTTAGAAGTTCTTGAGATTGCTGGTGAAGGTGCTCAGTATTGGCTCTGTTTCTGATACTGATTCTTTATCACTACCTATACTCTAGGATGAGCTATCTACACCAACAGATATATCACCCTTGAAACTGGCTGAAATATAAAACTGTAATATTGGCACTGAGTAACTGACTGAATTACAAGACCCATGGGGAGAGGCTGAGGGAGCTGGGGTTGTTTAGTCTGGAGAAGAGGAGGCTTAGAGGTGACCTCATCACTCTCTGTAACTACCTGAAGGGAAGTTATAGCCAGGTGGGGATTGGTCTCTTCTCCCAGGCAGTCAGCAATAGGACAAGGGGGCACAGGCTTAAGCTCTGCCAGGGGAAATTTAGGCTGGATATTAGAAAGAAATTCTTTACAGAGAGAGTGATCAGGCATTGGAATGGCCTGCCCAGGGAGGTGGTGGATTCACTGTCCCTGGAGGTTTTTAAACTGAGATTGGACATGGCACTGAGTGCCATGATCTAGTAAATGGACTGGAGTTGGACCAAGGGTTGGACTTGATGATCTCTGAGGTCTTTTCCAACCCAATAGATTCTATGATTCTATGGTGAGTAGCCTGACATTCCTCCTAGCTGGTAAAAATTCCCAGCCCCTCCCAGTTTGTCCCAGACACCAGGTGTTCTTTAGGTCAAGTTCAGCACCCAGCACATGAGCTTCCTGCTGTTTTATTCCAAGTTCAACCTCAGTTCTTCTGGCAAAGTTGGAGGTGCTACTTACTTCAGTACCCAGTATAGGTAAGTAGAGATCACTGAAGTCATATTCTCATTTTTTTCTGCAGAATGTATGTACTTAAAATCAGTGGACCAAATCCTCGGGGAATGGGTTTGATGTCTTAGTTCCCTTTCCCAGTAATCTCCTTTAGAAGCTATAGATAGAAACTTAATGCTGTTTCAGAATGGCAAGGAAAACCTTTTGTGAACTTACTCAGTAAATGTCTTCAAGCTGTATTTTATCTCACTTAGACATGATTGAGGCCCTGTTAGTACAGCTACAAACTGCATTCCTGAATTCTGAAAGAATGGCTCTGTGCAATTGCAGGGCAGGGAGAAATGCTTTTAATAACCTTTTGAGTTGAGAGTGGTATTGCATTACCTGAGAACTGAAAGTGAAATATTTTCACAAGAGGCAGGGAAAAAAATCATGCTGAGAACCACAGGGTTAACAGCCTTCACTCAGTAGTTCACAAGACTTAGCAATGTTTTTAAGGAAAGGCTCACCTAAAACATGAAGGTAAATGTAAAATGGGATAAAATGCAAAATCAACTTAACAATGGATGACCTCTGAGTATCTTGGATAATAACTGATGTTATGGATAAAGGGCATGTGGTTGTTATAACCTATTTAGACTTCATTAAGCATTTGATATAGAAACATATAAGAAATAATTACTTATTAGTTGGGGATCAGTATAAAGCAGAAAAAGAACTGGATAAGAGGAGATGGAATGGCTGATGTTCAAAAGCTGTGTCTATACCAGCAGGCAGTGCAGCACTACAGGAAGAAATACACAAAGCAGTTGGTGCCCAGGACCCAATATCCACACTGTCTGACAAAGGCATTTTCTTGCCAAAACCATTTATTTAGACAGTGTTAAAATTTGTACTGTTTTCAACAACTGAAAAATGCAGCTGTTGGCCAAAATTTTCTACATTAATGGAAGCTATAAAGTGGATGTGCTTACAGAAGACCTTCTTTGCTGTTTTTTTTTTCTTACCATCTCATATGGCTGATGGGTAAATATTTAACAAACAGTGTCTACTCCACAAATGCACATGAAGGTATTGTAGAACAACTACTTTCCTCTAAGTATATGGGAGATTAAATGGCAAAATCTTGACGTCCTTATGTAGGATTTCTTTACTTCTTTAATGGTTCACTCTATGGCTGACATCTACATGGATAATACTTCATTTTAGACTTGACCAGTATGCAAAGGTGCAGCCACCCCATTCAAGAGTAAAACACTTTCATATCAAAGCTCGTTTGCGATGGACCAGTGATTCAGGAAGCAAAGAACCCAGTTTCCTACCTCCCTGGAGCAGCCTGTGCAATACCACTTCTCTCATGCCATGAATCCATGTAGCACTGTGGCAATCCAGCAGGCTCCATGCCTCAGGCATCCTCTTCTTCACTGGCAATGTGGATCTAATAAAGAGACGAAACGAGCACTAACACACTCACTTGTTAGTAACCAACAGCTGCACCAGTTACACCCCTGATGAGCACCTGTACCACAAACAGGGACTTCTAAAGATAAGATGTTTGGAGCTGGATTTTTTTCCTTGCCTAATGCCCATTTAAAAGGGTGATGTCAGCCCATCCTTTTTGCCGACATCTAGCACTTGAAACCAGCTCTCTGATGGACATGAAAATTGCTGCACAGGAAGCTGGGCCATGTAAACTATAGCTAGAAGAGGTTAGGGGCAGGAAAGTCTATATTCTTTCCTGCCTCCCACTCATCAGATTCAGCTTTCCAGGAGAGAGACAACAAACACACCAGTAACAAACCAAAAAACTTTCCCAACAGGTAATTTTGGCAGAGAAGCTCCCCCAGGGATTTTTGGTTGTTTTGGTTTATTTTATTATTTTGTTTCATTTTGTTTGTTAGGGGTTTTTTGGGGTGGTGATGTGATGGTGGGGTTTTTTGCCCTGTGCAATTCCAGCCCTATGTGGAGTTGGATGAAACTGCTTCAGGTGCTTCAGCTATCAAAGCCCATTCTATGTGAAACTATACATACCAAATGGATGCAAAGGAAATTAAGAGACCCTAATTAATTAGCAGATATATTCTCACACAGCTCTCATTGCCCTGAATTGTGTTTTTGCCTGCTGTCATTTACGGGACAGGTGGCTTATCTGCTGTTCCTGGCTTCTTCTAAAACACATGAGAAAAAGAGTGATTCTATAAAGGCTTCTGGAAGCCCTAACAGTACATTTCTGAAGCTGACTCACATTTTAGAGGTGATAATTATTTATCTGAGCTAGTATCTGCCTTTCCTTTGTATCACAGTGTTGCTGATAAAGAGCTACATGGAGTTCACATCAGTTGTTCTGAGCCAGCTGTTCTAGCAAGAACATTTTTGCATCAATTAGAAAACGTGTTTTTTCTTCATAAAACCATTGGTCACTCAGGCCAGCTAACTGGAGATAACCATGAATCTCAGCATTAAAGGTGGATCCCTGCTCAGGTTGTAAATGGAAAAGGGTGACAAATTTTATAGAACACTTAAAAAAAGGCCAAGCACCAAAAATTTGTAACTTGAAAGAAAATATCCATTCACTCACTAATGCTGCTAGTTATTTTCTAAAATTCATGAAATATTAAACCAGGTTTTTGTAAGAAGAGCATTTTGTTAAGAAATAAAGGAGAAATAGAGACCAAGCACTGTTACTTTAAATTTGTTTTAATACATTTTTAAGGACAAAATAAACAGGTGTGGATCAAAAATCATCCGAAAAAAAAAATCTGCATAAGGTGTAAGTATAGATTGCACATTACTGTGGAAACGCTTAATTTTCTTTCCTTTTATAAAGTGCATTATGCCAGAACTGTAAGACCATATATAGCCAAATTAAAAAATTACAAAAGCTTCAAAATCCTATCCTGCATGTGTTAGGAAGTGTACACCTGACTAGAAGGCCACATTGTAAGGGTAAGTGTGAGAAAAGATGCCAAACACATTACTGTGCAGGCGTGAATCAGTAATTGCTACTTTTAAAAAAACTATAACCTTTATCACAAATCATGGCATTTTGGTAAATGTTTACCCTTATTCTTCCATCCAGATACCGAACAGGATGATGCATCAACCAGTTTTAGCCATTATTATTGCATTTGGCTGGGGAGAAAGAAGTAGTTAAGTTCATCACAGTGATCGTTATTAAATGAAATTCCAAACAGTACAAAATAATATACATGGGAAACTGCCAAAATGAAGGGAAATCTACATTAAAATGTTCTTATTAAGCATTGTGTCACTCAGTAGATTAAAGAGCTTTTTGATAAAAACCTGAACTTATTCACATTTAACTCAATGACAACACACATGAAATTTAATAGGAGTAGAACTTTCATTTAAAATATCCATGCTATGAAGTGAAATGTATATTATTTTTACAGTAACAGAGTAATGGGATAATTGCTTATTACATCATGCCCACTGACAACCTCACTGGGTTTTTGATGAATCCTTGAAAGCAAAGACAGGCCACGTGGATCTAACAGATACTTAATGGAAAATGGAAAATAAAAAGATTAGGTGAACAAGAGAAAGTAATCCTGTGAAAATTAAACTATAAAACCTATTATCTTCAATATGCCAAATACTCAGTTTAGAGTTGGCCATTTAATCCAGTTATTCAGCACATGGAGTGGCTTCTTAGTCGTTGTGGACTTTGCCTATAAATCAACCTAAACTTAAATACAGCAGAAACCTCCCAGCACAAATGCACTGGTGAAAATCGGGCCAAGAAAAGGAACAGGTCTAGATCATTCAGAAGGCAAATGTCACAAGGTTAAGCCATGTGAAAACAAAACTTAATTACTATACCTCCAAGCATCTTTATGCTTAAATTACCTCATATAAAAGAGGCACACTTCACAGTGCTTCTAATAATTAGCACTTACCAAGCACCTTTCAGAAGTGCTTTGCAAACATTAAATAAGGTCAGAAATCTCATTGCTTTTTCATTAGAATACCCATAAATATGATGGGGAGAGCTTCCTCATCAATTCAGAGCAAGAACTGCAGGGCTCAACCCAGGGACCTCCAAAAGGCAGTGAGGATGTTTTCCTAATTGCCATTTTACAGATTGCAAAAACAGCAGCAGTGAGCTTAAACAATTTGTCAAGGATGGCCAAGGAAGCTGAAACCTGAATTGAGGATTCACAGCTTTGGCCTCTGTTTTGTTTTTTTGTTTGTTTGGTTTTTGTTAGAGAAAAAGGGCCAGAGCCTGTGATGAACTGGGGCATGAAGAGACTGCACCACAGCTGGAGGCTGTCAGAGTTCTGCCTTGCAAGCAGAAATACAACCATACACGGTTACATTTAGGGCTTTGTACTGGTACTTTTATAAGTTCTGCTTGACACAAATGGCTTTGAACGTTATCTGCTATTTAATATTGAGTGCAACAAGACGAAGGGGATGAGTAGGGCACAAGATTCTCCGGACAGGTTTTTCTTTTCCCCCATCTGGAACGCCAAGAGTGTAATCATTTGTACCCTTGGAGTTACCATCTCAGAAAAGGGATATTTTCACACACTGCATAATGGCATTACTGAGGTTGTGACACCATTTCCACAGCCCCTGGAAATGATACAAAAATATTGTCATAGCTCTCTGAGACATATATAGAAAAGGAACATTTATGTGGAAAATTTCACAGATAGCGAATAACCCCATCTCTAGTGTATTCTTTTTCCTCTACAAGAGGGTTTTTTTGGGAGCTCTTGATGCATAACCATTATAAATTAGAAGATCCACAAAGAAAGCCAAGTGTATTCTTGAAGATTATGGGACCTCTCCATGGCTTCTACATGTCCCAACCCTGGCTGCCACATGTCATCCCCTTCTATTAATAGTCATTACATTTTGCTGAGGAAGGTCAAAATGCATGAGGGGTGTAAATACTGCAGCAGTCATCGAGTCATGCCTTGATTTATTCTTGGAAACCCAGGAGCTGTGGAAGTGAATGCCTTACAGAACTGCAAGTCCCAAGTTCCTCAACAGAGTACTACAGTAAAACTTTGGAAACTACAGTCACAGCACTAGCAGGAAGAAATGTCTCTAGGTTCATGGAGAAAACAAGTCTCAGCTTCACTCTCCCTATGTATTTTGTAACTTGAGGACTCCCTTCCATCTTCACTCACTCCTTTCCCTACTCCTTAAAATAAAGGCAGCACACCTGACAGTCTCCACGCTGTTACTACACAGAAGAGTTCAAAGAATTATTAGACAGGTCAGCTTTCTCCAGTTTGGCCCCACTACAGATGTTATCTCAGTTCCTACAATAGGCCTTATAAGAAATATATTTTAGCTGCTCTCCATTCATTTCAGTGGGCTATTAAAAGTAATTTTATAAAATTATAGATAATTGTTTTTACTTTGCTTTGTGCAGTCAAAAATACCTACCTAACTTTGCTGTATTTTAGAAACTGAAAATCTTTACAATTCAACCAATTTCATGGTACCTGTCTGAGTACTGCCAACCCAGATACACAGACATTTTCACATTTGAAGCTGGAAGAACAAATCCAAGTTTCATAATTCCAAAGTTATCCAGTAGCTACTGGAAAAGGCGTAATACTGGTTTCAGCAAGAAGAAGTAACTCTATATAGGTGTAACGTACTTTCAAATAGTAACATGGATCAAATTTTAAGAACATTTCCTTATTTTGTTAGGAACATTTTTTGGACTTTTTTTGATGATGGCCAACAAGGAGATTTTACACTGAATTTACGGAGAACTTAAAGATAAGTAAAATGTTACAATACAGAATATATGTTGTGTTTCTATTCAATTCCTAGAAGAACACATTTGTTTTAAATAGCATTTCCATTTAAAGAGGGAAGCAGTAAGGGACTGATGAATGCCACGTTGTGCTTCTCATCACCGGAGTTTTTCATTTGTTTAGAACAGCTGGATCATCGACTCTCTTGATTTCCCAACTCCGACCCATTTAACTAGGGAGGAAAACACATCTGTTAGAATAATTACCAAGAGTAAATATTGCAATCAATGAACTGGAATAATTTTCACCTTTCATCATGCTTCACTACAAACTGGACAAATTTAGGAAGGACGTTTCGTTGTCAAAAATCCCTTTACTCCAGCTGCACTACCAGTGCAGTGTACTGCCAGAAGTGCAGTGTCCTGAAGGTTGAAAGGATGAAATAATTATATCATAAACACAAAGCATAGCAGATGGAGGGCCTAATAGAAGGTCAGGCATGTTTGTTGCAGGTTTTACTGGCATTGTCTTGAGTGACAGGATGTTTAGCTACATCCCTGCATAGAGGAAGCCGGAGTTCTGCCAGACTCTGAAGTTTCTGTGAGGTGGAGCAGGAGATAGTGATATCCACGTGCTATAATATTGATAAATATGAGGCTGCAATTATAAACATTATCCAGTGTGAGCAGTAAATTCCATACTGTAACTGCTCCACTACAGTTTTATTGCCCATAGTTACTAAAGAATTGACTGTAGGTAAGTCTCCTTTATCAAACCCAACAGGGCAGCCTGCTTTCACACAGAGAACCAGAGAAATAAAGTAAGGGGAGCTTTATTTACATATCCCTTCACCCACATCTGTGTCCTTGACCGCACACAGGCCATTCACTGAGTTTCAAGCTCTGCTATCAGATGCTTCCTGGTCCATGAACAATACTGGAATAGTCACAGTTGTAACCAGCCCATACTGCTCTGATGTGACCTTTGAGGTGCTTTAATGGAAACAAAAGCACACATGCCACCTTTTTAAGCTTGCTATTGTGGAAATTGCCCTGCAAACTCCCCCATTCATGCCACAGGTAGCTCTCGGCACCTGTAGAGCTCTAGAAGAAAACTAGATGGCTTGACCTTTGGAGATTGATGATGTTAAGATTCTCAATTTTTCCAAAGTGGCAGAACCAGGCTAAACAGTCCCATCTGTGTTATGCAAGAGTAAGAATGGAAAAATAGTTGTCTCTGTTCAGAGAGGGATGCAGTGCAGGACACAGAGAGAAAGGAAGAGATGAGGATGTTAGCCCAAGCACACACTGAAGCACAATGCAGGGACCCCAAAGTTTTCACTGACAGAAGGTGGCAGTTTGCCAAGAACAATGCCCATTTATCTTTCCCCTAGTTAAAACCTTGCCAGCAGCAGCTTGGGGCTCTCTGCAGCGCTGCAGACCTGCCTGCTGAACACCTTTTGCTGCTTCCTGGCAAGCTCTTTTACCACCATCAGCCCAGCCACCGGTACTTCTGTTGCCCCCTGCCCAAATGAAGGGACTCCAGACTAACAAATTGAGCACTTCCACAGAGCTGTGCCTGCCTCCCGTGGCATCCTCATATGGACACCTGCAGAAAGCTTTACCTGGCACTCCAACATGGTTTTCCACACAGCGGATGTAATTCTGGGCCTTGGGTGGGAGGTCCTCCCATTTTCGTGCTCCAGTTGTGTCCGTCTTCCACCCAGGCATTGTTTCATATTCTACTTCCACTTTCTGTAGTATCTCCTGATTAGCTGTGGGAGAGCAATTTTTGTCAAAGTTGATTTTAGCTGCTCCACCTTAACAGAACATACCTATTGTTCTTGACCAAAAAAGTCTTTTGACAATGTTTAAAATCTGATATATGAAGAAACAGTATTTTTACTGTTTTTTTTTAATTAATCCACTCATTCTTAATTTAGATTTATTTATAACATTTAGGAAGATAAGTCTGACTTAAGAGGATCCAGAAATCCAGCTTCCTCTTCTAAAAACTGTAGGATGCACACTATTCTGTCAACATAGAGTCAACAAACCCACTATTTTACAAAACCACTAGTTTTATTTTTGAGGAAATAGATTTTTTGAGGTATACAGTAGTTCCATTTTTTGGTATAGACTAGTACATAATAAAACAAGTGACAAGACACAACTGTCTCAAAGGTTTTTATCTTTATGGACTAGGGTTAAATCAGGCCTGCAAAAAACTCAGATGTCTGCAGGCTTTTACCCACTGGAGTTTTCACTGTGCCCACACCAAGGAAGTACCAGCAGTGGTGGGAAAGCTGGCTGCTGCCAGCCCACCCCATGCCTCCAGAATCTCCCATCTCAACAGAACAAGTTCCTCATCTTGGCACAGACTGTTACAGGCATCTTGAAAACATAATTAATGTAAAAAATTGACATCGTATTACATCTTAAAAGTTTTAACATGAATCATTGTCGAGGAGCAACATATGTTTTTATTAACCACAGTGTTGTTGCTGTTAATTCCACAAGCAGCTTTATTCTGCTTGTATCCATCTCATTTTTGCACAGCTTAAGCACTGCTGTTATCATAACTTTACCTCACTAAAGGTTATTGCCAATGACAGAGAGTCACTAACTCTAGCCTTGATGACTTCCAGATCCCTGGTGTTGCCTGTAAAAAATCTAATGGGACAAGACATAGAGGCCCTAACACAAGATTTTATTTGCTCTGAAGTTCTTGCCATTGTACACAGACTCAAGGTAATTGGAAAATGTCAGTGTACTGGTACAGTTGCCTTTACACAGATACTGCAGTTCCACAAATTGCTACAGAAGGTCCAGCGAGAAAGAAATCAAGCCTGATTTTAAAAAGCAAACAGTCTTTCCCAACAGGTGTGACTTAACTGGCAGGAAAGATAAAAATGAACATAAACATTTAACAACTTACCTGGAAAATAGGGGATTCTTTTTCCACCCAATTTGTAGGCAACACCAATTTTAATTTCATCAAGGACATCAAGAATATCCAGTTTTGTTAATGCCAAACTGCACAGAAAAACATCAGTTAGAGTTACACACGTGGTGAATTTCCTCTTCAATACTTTCCACCTTTTTTTTTTTTCCCTCCCTTTCCCAAGTCCAGCTCAGGCAGCCCAGCCAGCACAAATACATAAATGTATTAGACTATGAACAGTGTTAACTGAATTCATGCCTCTGGGATGAATACATGACTGAGTTACTACGACACATTTCCCAATTCCTGGCTGCTCACACAGGTGCACAGTGTGCAGCCCAGTGCATGAAAATGCACAATAGGTGAAGTGCCACTTGGTGGGCCTGGTTTGGGGGGGGTACAACACTTGACAGATTATTATTCCTACTCATTCACAACAACTCCATAACAGATTTATTTACTAAATTACACTTTTATAACAGAACAAGCATGGTCTGGTGACTAAAACCACGTCTGCAGTTCAGTAGGAAGAATCCCAGCCTGACTTGCAGTGCCTGGGCTGTGCTGTCAGTTTAATGAACTTTTTTCATTTTGTGAATGAACAAACTGGTACACAAAAATGGAACCTCAAGAAGGCACTGTAGTATTCACTGATCACAATAAAACTGCATATTAACACTAGTGAAATTCTTTGGAAACAATACCCTAGACCTTGTTTGGTAAAAATCTGAGTAGTTAAGGATTTAGACAGGTATGTGCATAATAGTCCATGCTGTATGTGCTCAGTAAGTATGTGATGAATGCAAGGATCAAATGACAAGACCTTTTGGGAAAGAAGCACCTAGAGGCAGTTCTTCAACTTTTCAAATGTTTTTAACTGCCCATGTTTTTTAACTGTCCCAGTTATTAGAGATGATATAGTTTTATTGATAGGAGTGCAGTAATTGTATAGAACTGAAATGAAAGGAAAACTAATTCCTTCTTAGAGCTATTTCCACATAAACTAGAGATGTGTAAATTAAAGCAAAATATAAATCCAAGTAAAAAAAACCAAAACAAAAAACTAAAACCACTTCTGATAAATTAATGAACAAGACCATTGTTCCTTTGTAACATTAGTAGTAGCATAAACAACATTAAGTCTCAGTTTATAATACATTAAAATTCCCAGAGTTATGTGTTTGCATATATGAACAAGTTTGCCTGAATGCATCAGTAAGTCTACACTTCATATGAACAAAACTGAAGATACAGATTGGTAATTAGTTATAAATTAATGTCTTGTGATAGCTACTAGTATTTTAGCACTAGACATAAGCTAGCTTGAGGGCATTATGGTCATGAACAGCTCCTTTGAACAGACACTTTACCTGTAAAATTCCAATTTTATATGTATTTTGAATCATAAAATATTTTATCAACCAAGTAAGTCACTTTGTCGCAAAGAAAACAAATGTCACCCCATTAAAAGCAGAATTTATAATACAATATTTGACTACATCTTTGCATATAAATGAACCTGGAATGAAAGCTGTGCCAGTCACTGTACACTTTGTGTCATCCCATTTATTTCACTCATAGAGGCAGTGGTTCCAAATAATGCAGAATTGGTCCTATAAGTAGGACCCACTAGAGGCAACCAAAGCTCAAATCCAGCACAAGTCAGTATGAATATCACCGGATCAAGAACACTAGAGTAAACTTAGAAAACTGATACATTGATCCACTCTACAATGGCCATCTGAAGCGAGCAAAGTGAAAACATACACCAAAAAAATCACTGCTATGATGTCGTAAAGTTATTTAATTAAAAAAAAAAGGAATTAGATTATTATTAGCATTAAGACAATTCTCAGTTGCCCACTGTGAATTAATGTATTGCTTAAAATGTAACACTTTACTGGACTTATATTAATGTTACCTACATATTTATTCTGCGAAGCACAAAATTATCACTTCCAAATGTAGCGCAAAATCTTTGATGCTTACGCAGTGAATCCGTTGATCATATGAGCATATTTCAAAATGACAAGATCTAACCAGCCACAGCGTCTCTTTCTGCCTGTAGTTACTCCCCACTCGTGGCCACGGGACTGTAAAAGATCTCCAATTTCCTAAAATAAGACAGAAAGGATGCTGATGGTATTTCACTGAAAAACTGCATGAACAGCAAGAAAAATATGTTCCATTTCAAGGCTTTTTTTTTTTTTATTTTAAGCAAAAATGAAAAAAAAGTTAAGTTTTACTAGGATGGGATCAAGGCAGAGAACAAAGTCCCTCATGAACAGGATTTTTGTATTGCAATCACTAGCGTTTCAAACCACTTATTTAATATGACTATTTTGTGCTGCAAAGAGACACTTTTCTTCCTTCTTCATCTAAAAGGAAGATTTCTTTGGCAATTCAGCTGTCTTTAAAATTTCATTTGCCATTTACTTTCTTCATCTGGTCTTTTGGCATCCACTGCTTTTAGGGACAAGACTGTAAATGCTTGGGACAAGACCAATGCTTGTACAATGTTTAGGTCAGACTCCATGTCCATGTCAAGCAATCCCTGGTTCTACCACAGTATGAGACCACCAGCTGTTCCTTTTGGACTGGCAGTGTCTATAATCGGCTAAAAATGAAGAAGGAAGAAACTTCATGTTCATGATCCATAAACCTAAAGGATGCCACCAACCCATTTGAGTAATTGGAGTAAGGATTTTAGAGACTAAATCCTTAAATTAGATTTGGAACACTGACCTTGAGATTGCCGTGTGCATAGCTCATAATCAATACCTAAGCTTTCTAGTTCCTTGATATGGAAAATACAGTAGACAGTTTAAAAGAATCAAAATCTCTCCCCTTCTTTTTATTGAACAATTTGTGCATGACTGGCTGATGCACATGCCACATTTATCCTATAAATCACACAGAACACAGGCTATTAAGCAGAGACATTTTATCTTGTAATTTACGCTCTCCTTTGACGCACTGACAGTTCCAGTCTACAACAAACTCTCACCACCGAAACGCACCTTAACGATCTCATATAAGATGATGAAATCTCTTTTCACATAATTCATTACAACAGAAGCATGGTCCCTGCAATATAACAGCATCACACGGATGAAAAATACCTTAAGTCTGTAATGTAATTCTCCTCTTCACGAGCGCGATTGCTCGGCATTATTATTACAGGGCTTATTTATTCCTGGTATGCCCTCACCCCGTTTCACCGACTGCTATTTGCTGGCAACTGTATATATCACATTTTGTAACGTTAAACCTACATTAATCTGCTCGGTGGGGAAGGCTCCAATGCCCACACGAGTGGTGTAGGCCTTCACCACTCCATACACATCACCCACGTGCTGGGGAGGGACACCAAGCCCGGTGCACACACCGCCCACGGTGCAGTTCGATGAGGTCACGAAGGGATACGTGCCTGTCAAAACACAGCAGCACAACCCTGTTTCAGCAATGGTAAGAAACAAAGACTGTTTTTCCTTTATCACTTCAAAGGAGATTTTCACTTCCGTGTTTGGCTTTACAGCTAAACTGAAGCAGCAGCCAAAGAGCGGGGAAATTCTTCTTGCTACGTGTCATTCATTCTTTGTAACTATCACTGAGAATGGCCCACAAGAGAGAAGCTGAAAAGCATCTTAATACTACATCCATTAGGCATGGGATCTATTATAAGATGCTGCTGCTGTGTAAAGCTTTTTTTCAATGTCTTGTGTACCACAGAAAATATTTCCACTACATCCATGGAGAGCCTGGTGTAAAGGTCACTCTCTGACGTTCCAAATGCTCTACACAAGTGGCTCTGAGTATCTGCCACAAATGGTCTAAGTCTTAAGAGGTTACTCATAATCTCTACACTGTGACTTTGGATTGGAGAATCCCTCAGTTCTTCATTTAATTTTCATTGAGAACTGGGTTGTTTAATCAGACTTTTGGTAAGAAAGCAGAGCAGAGACCAACCGAAGTAGCAAGACTTAGAGGTTACTGCACGAGTTTAATCCTCCCTCCACTGCAGAGGAATTTTCTCAGAAGCACTGCAATGAGTGCCTGGATTGTCTGGAAATGTGCACACACATTTAAAAGTAATAAAGACAAGAATGTCTGGAGTGAAATTTCAACTCCACCGGAATAAACTTCAGTAAAAATCAATATTTAAACCCTAGGCATTTAATCCTGTTAATGATACAATCCCTGTCTTATTTGTGCTTTACTTCTGGGAGATCTGTTCCTATGTAGGAAAGACTATTTTGTGTCTCTATTTTCTTGCTGTTTGCCAAGTCAATATAAACCCAAATCAAAATAAAACTAATCGAAATAAAACTGACCTCTTAGGAGTTAAACTGAGCTTAGAATATAACTTACCAAAATCAATATCAAGTAATGCTGCATTGGCTCCTTCAACAAGGATCTTCTTTGGAGAGCCATGAAGAGCTTCGTACATAAAATACACACCATCTCGAACCATGGGTCTTATTTTTTCAGCATATCCCTGCAAATTGAGTACAAATGTCAGCTTCCCCAGACAATGGCTGGAAGCAGGGAACACAGTGTTCACTTCTGAAGGATGAAACACACAGATAAGTCTAAGCTTCCAGCCTCAAAAATTGTGTTTTCCTGAAAAATACAACCACTAGTTTATAATCCACTGAAAACAAATCTATCTATTGAACCACATAAGAAAACATGACTTATGGTCATGACTTATGGTCATTATGGCATTAGAATGCCATAATTTCTGTAACATTTCTGTTCCACAGAGATGTGGTATACCTATCAAATTTTGTTGCTGTAGTCTCTAGATAGTGTGTTTATAGTCAGGAGACACTGAGAATGGGACTTACAAGAAGTGCAAGCACCAAAAGAAAAAAACAAAACACTCCTTTTGAATATTAAAAAATATCTTTAGGGTGTCAGCTCTGGACAAGTGTGAGACAAAACTTGGAAAAGGTAAGAGATATTTTTATCATCCTCTTTTCTCACATATTCATGAAGAAGCTGTTTGATCAGTGGCTTTTCTGAACTTACTTATAAAAAGACAATTTTCTCGTCATACCAGGATCCTGAAAAATGTTACCACAAACATTTCTTCAGTAATCATGGAAGTCCATCAAAAAGACTGGAGAACACTAACTGATATTGTCACCCTGCCTTCTCTTGACTACTTTAATACAACAGTCATGTTAAACAACATTTAAAAAAGTAAAATATTACAGGAGAATTAAATAATCCACAAAGTTTAAATTAATGCCTACAACAAGAGAAAATATTCTGTTACAAAGCATAGTTACTGCTTATTAAAGCTTTTATAACAATGAACGTGTGCATTTTTCATATACATTAGCTAATTAGTTAAACCAGTGGTAGTTCTGGTACACTTTGTTTTTACTTTTTAAAAATGAAAATAAATACTACAAGTGTTAAATCCTTACCTTTAGCTTTTTCAGTTGTCCTTCTGTATCTATTTCCAATGTGGGAAACATTGACTTGTATTGCTGTGCCAGATTTTTAAATCTGAAAAATATTGAAATTGTATCTCTGAGGAACACAGTCACTGTACACAGAACCTTTGGCAAGAAATCAGTTTATATTATTCATGGTATATACTGAGAGTTATAGGGAAAAAATACCCAGGACTTTGATACCTCAACCAGTGCATTTCCCAATGTACAAAATTACATTTTAAATTATGAGAAATTCTGTGAAGTACAGGAAATACACACACACACATACACTCTTTCCAGTTTTTTCTCCTTCTAGACAATTTATATACAAAATTCAGACACATATTTAAAAACCTCTCTTTAAAAGCAAATCTGTCAGCCAAAATGCATCACTCTTTAACATAATATTTAGAAATGAAAATAGTTGTACCTTGAAGAAAATTCATCAAAGTCAGAAAGGAGGTCACAAATCCGAAGGCCTGTTCGCGCAGCTTTGGAAGAATATGTTGGTCCAATCCCCTTCTTCGTTGTGCCAATACTAAGTGAAAACAACACCCAACCCGCCCCAAGATGTATAAATATATGCAAAAATACACTTTATGCCAAGTAATTTTGTTAAAGCTCTTCACTCTATCACATACTGGGCAGAGAGTCTGAGACATAAAAAGATACTAAAGTTCTATAATAACAAATATATAGCAACTTTCAGGCTTTGCATAAATATTGCTAATATTCATGGTATGCAGTAAAGCACAAAGCCTCGAGTCTGGCTGACATTTAGTTTGTTAGTTTGTTCACTAACATAAGTAGAAGCAGAACAGAGTCACAGAATTTGTAATATCAATAAGGTTCTTTAGAGATACACTGCGCTTCTGTTTTCCAAAATTGCAGCATTTTTTTAAAATTTGCATAACTATTAATGAAATGAGTGTGTGGAAAATATTTACTTTTTGCCTTCTTGTGCTTGACGCTGCACTTCCTGTAGCCCATCTACTGCCTGGTGAAAGTCAAACACTGTAATGGAAAATCAAATGGATTTAGTGGGAGACCAAAGGAGAAAAGCATTCTTTACATCACAGACATCTATAATTTCAAGGCAAAGTGCCTTTGCTGTCACTGACAGTGCACAGGCCTCCTCAAGAGAAAACAGAGCGAGTATTCCTTACACATTGTGAAACCATGTAAAACATCACTCTTCAGTGGATATAAATTCCATTATTATGCTTCAGATACACAACATATAAAGAAGCCATGTTAGATCAAATACACCACTGCTCCATGGGATAATACTTTAGGATTGTGAACTAAGCAATCATTTGCAAGGTTTTTTTCCCCCCTTCAATCGTCACTTACCTATATGTGCTCTATCTGATATAATCAGCCTTTTCTCCCAGTCTTTTAAACCTGTCAGAAGATATAAAGAAAGGTAGGATTTCAGCTGTGCTGATGGGCCAAACTTTGACATTGGCTTTCAGTTTTTCTATGCCTTTCTTCAAGTTTATATGGCATCTTGCTAAGAAGACTGCAGACAAAATGGATAAACCATAAGCAAACATCAAATATAGCAATGTTTCTGTTAACAAACTTTTCTCATTTTTAACTTATCAGCTTTCTGATTTTGGCACGGAAAAAGATACTCACTTCTTAATGCCAGAATGCTGTGGCTTACACACAATTCTTACTCTAAGGAAATCTTGTTTAACTCACTCTACAATACATTGCTTAAATCCACTTGTGCCTCAGAAAATAGAGGATTTCTATATAGAAGCATAAAACAATCTAGGACGTAAGGGACCTTGGAAGGTCACAGGGTCCAAAGCCTCACTCAAAGCAGAACCAACCGAGTTTATATTTGGGCACAGAAACTCTGGGTTAAATCATCTCAGTTTGAGGTCAAAGGGAGCTTACCACACACTTTAGGATTTATTTTCCATCTAATGTGGTATCAAATGCCATTAAAACTCCCCAAAACACATGAAAAGATCAATTTTGAAAATATATCTAAAGACTACAACACAGTTCAACATTTTAAATACTGTTTTTAAAATCCAGACTGTTACTGTGCTGAGTACTTATGGCCAGAAACAACAGCTTACAAAAACCCTCAACCTGGCTGCCGATATAAAGGTAGGTTAAAAATTACTTGATACAAACCTTTCTTTTCATTCTTTTCAGCTTCTTCAAACAGGCCTGGTAAATGTATAACCACTCCATTACCTTTGGGAACATAAATGATTTATTTTAAAGCAAGGAATAAAATACTCGCTCTTGGGAAGTATGGCATTGTAAACACTTGCTGTCCAAAGTTATATTTAAAAAGCAAAACTAAATTTCTCACAAAGTGATCTTGAGAACTTTTTGGATAAATCCTGATTTTGGGTAAGCAGCTACTAGCCTGCTAAAATCAGGAAAACCAGAGCTGGCTTGTTTCAGGCGTGAACGCCAGGCTGCTGCACAGCCAGCTGAGGTAAGCAGATTCTTGTCTTTGTTTGTGGTGGACTTTGCCCCATGACTTCAGCCTCAATTGTTCACGGGGAGAAGCTCAGAGAACTCCGTGGCCTTACCACACTAACAAGCCTGTGTGAAAATATTTAAATTTTCTTCAATACTCAGGTATTTGTTTTAAATTCAGCTCGAACTTGTGCTGTAATACATTAGCAATGCCTCCCCCCCTGATTTTGAGTACAAGGTAGAATCCACAAGCAACACAGGGCAGTGCTGGCGAGACGCGGAGGATTAGTGATGCAGTGGGCTGGAAACAGCTGCTGCCTCCTTGGGAACGTCAGAAATATATGCAAGAGCCTGTCTCAGCCTAAATTTAGCAAAACTTAAGTAATAGTCATTACTAATTGACAAGGGAGTAAATCAGAAAGCAAGACAACACAGCATATTTAGCTGAGAGGAAAAATACGCTTAATATATTTCAATCATTCATTTGGAAATGATCAAATGGAAAAACATTGAAACTCTGTGACTCACTTACACTTACACTCATTTCTTGAACAGTCTGTACACAATTCCTATCAGAAAGAATCATAACTTTGGGCCTTAAATTTGCCTATCATTTAAATGTGAGTTTAATGTCCAATAGGCAATGCAAAGGTTTTCATGATGCCATCTGCACCAAATATCTTTATAACAAAATACAACATCACCCTAAACAGCTGGTGATGTAAACAAAATTTAATGACAACCTCCCAAGAAGAGTCTGGTATCTTGGGGCCTGCTTCTGAAAGTCAGTAAAGAGATGTCAGAGAAAAATAATATTATTTATTTAGCCTAAGTCCTGGGGTTTATGTCCTCAAAGAATAGCACACAGATTCCTAAAAGCTAAAAGGAATGTGCAAGTAGAGGGTGGAGTCCAAACTTGCACCATGAAGTATAAGAAGGAGTAAAATGATAGGAAGAGGGTGTTCTTGATCTCAACTTTCTAACAGCAGAAACTAAACTGACACTGAAAGTAGACTAATTCTTCATGTTAAAGCAGCAATGGAATAGAAGTCATACAGCTGAAGCAAACCTGACTGTCATTTACAGGATTTTCTTTACTTGGTACTAAAAAATACAGTTGCAGTTATCCACTATACAACATTATCTTATATAATAAATTTCAAAATTGTCTTACCAATAAAAGAAATTGCCTTTGGATTAATGATGCCACTAGGAAATAGGTGAAAATCATATTCTTTCCCATCAACAACCACAGTATGGCCTGCATTGTTCCCACCCTGCAACAGAAAGAAACACCTGAAGATTAACTGTCTTGTATCACCACCTGGAACTCTCAGTAGATGATTTGACAAGACCATCTTTTTCATTTATAGATGTCTTTGGTCACTGCTTTCTCCACCTTATAGTTTCTTGTGAAAAGGTCTCAGACAGGACAATGAGGGGGCTTGATTTCATCAAGACTATGTAGAATTATGAAGCAGAACAACACCATAGAGTCAAGGAAGGGCTGGGGAAGAGCAGGAGTAAATGCAGGAGTGGTGGCAGAAGCTAGAAGAGAACTGAAGCTTTCTGGGAACTAAATAGGAATTAATTACCACCCTTGGAGTCTTGTCTCTGACATGGCTGCACAAGCCCATCCTTTTTAGGCATCTTCTGTACATGGTCATTTCCTTGGGTTTAAGACTACAATGATCAGTATTTCCTTTTGAATGGAAGCTGCCCACCTACAAACAGCTAATGCTTCTCTTGGTGTTCAAGACAGAAGGTCCTTGTAAAGGCAGCTTCACTGAACATCCTTGTCAATCACAGAATACCCCGAGCTGGAAGGGACCCACAAGGATCATCAAAGTCCAGCTCCTGGCTCTGCAGAGGACCACCCCAAGAAACAGTCAAGGGATGATCTTCCCAGTTGCCACCACCACCACTTTATAGAGTCTGCTACAATCCATGACTTACATGACTATCTACCAGGACCTAGAATAGGAGCTGGTATTTTCCTCAATAAACTGCTTTTTCACAAACTTAGAAAGAAGTGAGTAAATTAAGGTCATGAGTTGATTTGACCAGCAACATAATGAATTTTAAAAATTAAAGGTCTAGTTTTCTCCACAGGCCTAATGTTAGTTGCTGTTCTGTCTTGATATAACTTAGTCTCCTATTGATAAGTTTGGGAAATCTGACTACTTGTCTGCTCTGGTGCTACAGGCCTTCAGCTTTCCAAAATGATTACAAATCTTTGTGGATTTGAAGTGATGTCTCAATGATGTAAAACTGTCTAGAATGAGGGCATCTGCTGGAAGGAGAACTGAGACTGTAATTGGTAATTTGCAGACAATGACGAGTGTTGGCTGAATGAGTGCAGTTATATGAAAACTCTGAGAAAGGACAGCCATTTATAAAAATGAATATTGTAACACATGTTATTCCAGAGTTTCATTTACCCTTCATTTACTGATTTGCCCGTTTGTTTGTATGTAAAGCACAGGGAAATGGCAACTGGCAATCCTTTCAAAATGTGGACAAATACTGAAACACAGCAATAAGAAAGTAAAAGCTACAGCTTACAAAAAAGAATTTATTTTTTTTTAAAGCAGTGTGATGGAAGAAAATTAGGAAATATGTCTTCAAATATGACAAAACTAATTTTCATGCTTTGAAAGATGTGAGCTCAACAATGAATTTTAAACTGATAACCTGCTAAGGGAGAGCTGAGTAGGAGTTATAACAGAAAAAGTGGTGCACACACAAATTTTATTTGATTTAAAAACTTCTGGGTAGTTCATCCTTGGGATGGGGAGGATTCCCAGGCATCTTGCTAATCCAGAATTATAACTGGTTGAGAGAATCCTGTAGGAAGTTGAACTGCCCTGGGTATTTCATTTGTCTCCCAGATATAATAAACCAGTTGTAGGAACCTGGATCTAGTTAAAAGTATTGAACTATCTAAAAGTTTAATAAATCGGGCAGGGGAGTCTTTTACATGGTATTTAAGAGGTCTGACACAGGATGGATTGAGCTGGTTGAAACACTGGTTTATTTTATTGGTATTATATTGATATCAGGCTGAGAAAGAGGCTAGTAACTTCTGCTGGGACTCACAGCATTCCTTTTCTGCTCACCTATAGACAATGGCAAGATGGAAACTTTAAAATAATTAACTCCCTCATTTAACACTGATTTTATTTCTACTAAAAACAACAATTTTCACGTTTCCTCAGAAAATAGGGAACCAGGCTGCTTCAAAAGTATTTGTTTTCACTAATGCTATAGTTATACTCAATCAACATAAATATGAACAAATGAAGTCAGGCTTGAGGACTCACATTTTGAGATAACAGCACTCCTAAATTATAGTCAAAGGTGTTTTCTTGTATCCTGAAACTTCGGAAGTTGGGATACACCGGTATGAGAATGTTTATGAAAGACAGTTTATGCTTTTGGAAAATTTCCTGAACAACTGATACCCAAAAAAATGCTGCCTCTTTCTTAACAAATGCTTGAAAGGGACTTTAATCAAGCAGCTGTGAAAGCTGGCATACATAAAAAAATTCTGCAGCACAGAAAACCCAGCAGATATGGTACATCCCTTAATGCCCAAAATATCTGAATCCTCTTTCAGTCTCTCTGGGTAGACAACATGAATCAAGAATTCAGTGATAGACCTTATAAAACAGCATTTCTCTAATTTAAAGTATTGACAGCTCTGGTACTGCTTTTTGCACTGCTCATGCTGGTCTGTATTTCCTGAACAAGTGTATTTTTACAGCTCAATTAATTACTTTTTTATAAATATAATTAAAAGTGGTAGCAGAGCAGTGAACTGCCCAACAGACATGACCACACTTGCAAAACATAACACTGGTCTGATAAGGTACTTTCTTTTTATTATCTGGTCATCCCAGTAATTTCTCATGTTCGGTTACACAGCTATTCTAACAGCATATTGGCAGTCTAATAGCTCAGATATTGAAGACATTTACTAAAGTTTTTGTACTCAAGTTCTGAAAGTCAATACAGGGCCTGTATTGCTTTTTCTAAATATAAGGGAACCTAAAAGCTTGGACAGGTTTAATTTGAAGATTACACATTTAAAGATGCAGAAAACCTCCTCGTACACTGCAACCACGTAAGCTCCCTCCTTTCCCTCAAATGGTATTTCAGTAAAGTGCTGTGGACACTAATGCAGCAAGTGACAGTGTTCTCTGGACCCTCAGGATGCTTCCTCTTGGACCAAGAAACTTTTGGTGCCTCTGCTTGGCCCTTGCTTCAAACACATTTCTGTATAGTGAACTTCCATTTAATATCCAGACTCCACCATGTACCACTGAGCCCACCTGAAGTTTATTTATCTTTTACCGTTTGCAATTTCCCAGGTCACTAGAGATGGTATCTCCCTTCTTTTGCAGTTCTTTAAACACATCTCTAACAAAGGGAATGTTAACACAACAACTTCTGAGAGATTAATCACCAGTGTCACTTTGACATGATCTGCATTGTGAAATTATGGTATGACCAGAAATACCAATTAGCATTCACCTTCAAAGTCCTGGAAGCCTGGGCACCCCATTAAACTACTCTGGTAGTGGGAACTTCTGTTCCCAAGAAGGCACCAAAAGGCTCAGAGTGCAATTGGGATGACAGAAGTGACTTGAACATTAGCGACCCTTTCAAACGAAAACCTTCCTTACTGCTCCTGCAGTGATTCCAACACAATCAGCAGCACTTGTGTCCCTTCTGTTCAGCCAGTTTAATCTCTAGTGACTCAATTAGGACTGTGCCACATGCAGGAAAGCCTCCAGGGGCAGGTGAGCGGGGCTATTGATTACAGCAAACTGGAGCAGTGAAGCGAGACTTGAGAACCGGGAAGTATTACACACACCACAGACAATGGGATAGATATTACTATTATAGTAATAAAGAGACCTACATATCATTTCAGAAGCTCATCTCAAGAGAGCACACAAAAGTGCTTCCTTTGAGGCACTACCTAAATGCAGTAATGATTTTTGACTGTGCAGCCACATCTGGTGTTGTTCATACCAGCTACATTCAAGTTTCAGAGTACCAAAATGCTTGTTTCTGGTTGTATTTGGTAGGTGTTAAAGTTATTCACATTTAAATCAGGCACCTAAGTAAAAAATAATTACTTTGTTGAAGTAATTCATAGCTTCATTGGCTTTGCATGGCAACATTTTAGTAGTGGGGTGGGGGCAGGGGCTACAAGGGCAGTTTCTGTGAGAAGATGCTGGAAGCTTCCACCATGTCCAATAACGCCAATGTCAGCGAGCTCCAAGAGGGACCCACTGCTGGCCAAGGCTGAGCCCAGCAGCAACTGTGATGGTTCCTCTGGGATAATGTACTTAAGGGGAAAAAACCCAACCAAAAATCCCAAAACAAAACCCAGCAACTACAACCAGAGACAGAAGCAAGAATGTGAGAGAGAAACAGCTCTGCAGACCCCAAGGTCAGTGCAGAAGGAAGGGAGAAGGTGCTCCAGCTGCTGCAGCTGAGATTCCCCTGCAGCCTGTGGTGCAGATCCTGGTGAGGCAGCTGTGCCCCTGCAGCCCATGGAGGCCCACAGTGGAGCAGAGATCCACCTGTAGACCCTGGCCAGAGCAGAGGGATATCCAAAGGAGTCTCTGACACCATGGGAAGTCCATGACAGGGCAGACTCCTGGCAGGGACCGGTAGATCCATGGAGAGAAGAGCCCACTGGAGCAGCCTGTTTCTAAAGGATNAGACCCATGGAGAGAAGAGCCCACTTTGGAGCAGGTTTGCCAGCAGGGGACCCCCACTGGAGCAGCCTGTTTTTAAAGGACTGCAACCCATGGAAGCAACAAGTGCTGGAGAAGTTCATGAAGATCTGCAGCCCTTGGGAAAGACTCATGCTGGAAAAGTTCATGGAGGACTGTCTCCTGTGGGAGGACCCCGCACTGGAGCACGAGAAGAGTGTGAGGAGTCATCCCCAGGGGGAGAAAGGAGCAGCAGAGATAACGTATGATAAACTGAACACAGCCCCACCTCCTGTCCCCCTGGCCACTGGGGGAAAGATAATTTGATAGAAAAGTTTAGCCTGGGAAGAAGGGAGGGGTCAGGCGAGGCTGTTTTTAAGACTTGGTTTTATTTCTTGCTGTCCTACTCTGATTGGTAATAAGTGGAATTTCCCCCTACCCCACTCTGTTCTGTCCATGACTGTAACTGGGGAGTGATCTCTCTCTGTCCTTGTTCCAGCATGCCTTTTGTTATATTTTCTCTCCCCTGCCCACCTGGGGAAAGGAGTGACAGAGTGCCTTTGGTGGGCACCTGGCATCCAGCCAGGGTCAACCCACCACAACAGCCTGCAGTGAAAAATTAGTATTCAGCCTTTTCAAAGTACCTACATTGCTCAAAAATTATTTTTTATTAACTTGGAAAGCAGTAGAAGACAATTAACAGCAATGAGGTCTGGTGGGCTTTTTAGATTTTTTTTTTTAAAAAAACGATGAAGTTGTACTCAGATAAAAACTGGTTTTTTTTTCTGCAAGATTTTAATCTATATTTTCAGAAATATTATAATCTAAACATAAAGTTACATATTGTCCCAGTACTAGAAAGAGTTAGAGAAAATAAACTACCTCATAAAACATCATAAGGGTTTTTTTTTCCAGAACAGCACTTGGTTTAAAAAGAAAATGCATTTCCAAGCTTTTTATGTGCTGATCTACTTGTGATATTGTATTCTTGCAATGAAGTACTTTCATTAGTATTTCAGAGTGCTTAAACACCAGAACTGCAACAAGACACTAAACTGAGAAGCTATACCTTACCAGTATTATCAACTGTATGATGGTATAAACACTGTCTTTCAGGGAATTAATAATTATTGCAAACAGGTTGGCAGAGGACACAGTCTTTGTCTTTATAGTAAAAGTTAAAAAAAAAACAGGAAGAAACAAACCCACTTCTCAAAGTGCTCAACCATTTAAAGGCTCATATTTTGTTCTGTATTGCAGCTGAAACATCCCAAGATAAAAAGATAATTTCTTTTAAGAGCAGCAGTGAGGCTGTTCAGTACCTTCAGCAGGAACTCTATTTTCCCAGGTAGCCTTAAGATACGTGTTTGAACAGGAATGAAATGTGTCCTGATGCTCAGAGGTGTTTCTGCCTGCTCTTGCCAGGCAGGTAGCATGCAGGAGATGGCATCATGTGTATGTGGGAGGAGTGTTTCCAGATGATCTGCTGTTTGGCACATCCTTCATTTGCTCCATGCTTCCCACTGTGCCCAAACGCACCTTGATTCAGTAGATTGATATAAAAAAATCATCACAGCACATATAAAATAGGTTAGAACCTGATGATAGCTTCAAACTATATTTGCCTGAACACAAAGCTTATTTCTGCTGGGTTCCACCAGGATCAGTTCTCACCCTCTCCCACCTGGGAATGCAATGGGGAAACAACAAAAACTGGTTATTGAAGACCTGCAGCCAACACCATCATGGTGGGAGTGACACATGAGGAGCACCCAGCAGCTCCTTAGCTCACTGGTACAAGCAGTGAACATATAAAATGCCATGACCAGGTTTTGAATAAATGAATTAGAAACAAAAATGTTGGTCAATCTTTGGGGATGGGAGATGTCTGTGCTAGGAAGCTCGTGGAGGTATCTGAACACGCTTTCAGTGCTGGCTGATGTGCCCAAGGCAAACCTCACATGTATAAATGGGAATAATAAGTAGGAGTAGAAAGATTGTATTACCTCTCCTTTTGGCAGTGGTGCAACTGCTACTAGAATACTGTGTCCTTGGTACTAGGACAAGATTACATGATGATCCCCTCTGGCATTATTATAATATATGAATTTATAATCTATGAATTGGAATACCAGCCACAAACCAGCAGCTTGGGAAGTCTGCATCTGACAACAAATGCTATGACTCCTGTCTATCTCCCTTCATTATAAGTGTCCCAGCTCTACTTATTCCATCCGTCAATGGAGCAAAACATTTTCTGAAATTCAACTGTATCTGCAGGCCAAATACCTCTCTCATCATACTAACAAAGAGGCTATAAATTCCTTCTGCTTTCTTACCTGAACTGAGTATTTTTCTTCCATTTATAGCATTTCATATGTGAATAAACAAGTAGGAGCATTTTTATATAAATAATTTCTTCTCTTAACAATTTTATTAAAATTGGCTTTCTAACTTACCTCAGAAGCTGCCTGGAACTAACTTGAGTAAATGTAGCTGATTAGTGCTAACAGCATAACAGGTTCTGACATGACCTTTATAATAACATAGATCCATTGCCTTTTATGATATTTCCCGTTATTTACACCATTGAAAATGAGGTTTGGACATCAGTGGTAGGGAAAAAAAAAAAAAAATCCAATCAGACAAATGCAACGCATTAAGTGCTTTGAACACTGAGACTCTTCAATACAATGTCACTGAATCACCTGTGTGTGAAAGCTTTTGTCAGTGACTGGAAGTGCTGCACATTCCAGTGGGGAGGTTGCTGCCATAGGTGCTTTTTACAATTTCCCCTACTGGAATTTTTTCCTGCTATTTTTTTCCCCTGTTCAACTATCACCAAATAACACCCAACTCAAATTTCAAGAAGCGAACCATAACTTTTTTTTTTTTTTTTTTAAAATCAAGCCATTGGGAAGAGTGGGGTTGGGAACAGTCAGAGGCATCCTTAGACCAGAGGGACTGAGGGAGAGGTGACGTTTAAAGCTGTGGTGGTGACAAAGAACTGGAGTGAGCTGCAGGTTTATCTCCCAGCACCAACCATCATCAGCCAAATCTAGTTTGTCTGGTTCTTATTCCCAATAATGGTTTCAAGTACAAACAACTCTGCACAGAACTGCTGTGTGTGGTTCCTGCCTCTGTTCAAGTGTGCCCCTTCTCAATGTCTCAATAAGCAAAATCCACATGCTCCCACCTTCCCAATCAAAATAGAGATCTCCTCAAAAACTCCCAAATTCCCATAGAAGGAGACTTGCTAAAGCCTAATGAGATAATTAGCATGATTATAAACACAAATACTCCTACAAAGAACCGAGCAAGATTTTTGAACTTTAAAGAAACATGTAAAATTATTTCTAGCACAAATATAAAACTGAAGCTTATATCATATATTGCACCAATAATGTAGTATTTTTCCTTTACTAAAAGAAATTACCCCAATTTATGTGGATACCTTGGTCTTTCTAAGTATCTGAAAAATGCAACTGGAAAAGCCAGTTCTAATTCAACTCAGGTTCTAAACAGCAATCAGTGTAGGCAAACTAGACACTGAAGCTTCAGCTATTTTCTCTCAAAATTTTGAATTCAAAATTTTGTCAAACCACATAAAAGCAATATACCATGACAGACCACTAGAACAAAACACACACTCCAAAAAGAGATGCAAAGAAAATAAATGCAAGGTGTATTGAGAGAAAATGCTACAGTGGAAAAAACATTCTGACTAATGTTAGTACAATATTAAAATAAAGGAAATCAAACATGAAAAAACTAGACATGTCCGCTCGTCTTTAGTCCTCTCTTCTGAAGAAGTGTAGTCATAACCCTGTGGGAAGTAATACGATCCAAAGATATGAATGTAAGTTTTCTTATATCTGTAAACAAGTTATCAACTGGAATGAAACAGAACAGATGTCATTTCAGCTTAATTTTCAGCTGTTTTCTTTTGATGCTTGTAGAGGATAATAAATTCATCAGGCTTTATAAAGGGGATTGAAAATTAAGCTTGCTTTCTTATGGAGATTTGGAAACTTTAAACCTGACCTTCTCACACAGTATTTATAATCCTGGTGGTCCTGAGATGATCTCGCCGATGCCCAAAGGAGAGACTAGTTTAAAATAGCAGTGTCACCATGTTGTTCTAAAGCTTAAAATGATACAGTGTGGCATGTAAGTATGTACAAGGAAAATTAATTAGAAAATTGGGTAAAATACCCTGTAAATGACAGGTTGATACAAAAAAAGAGAAAAATTCAGTTTTGGAAAGGTGGACTTCTTTATTGTAGCTAAGGAAAAACCTCACACTCAAGAGATCCTTTTCTCCGTTGAATAGCAAAATGAAATCCACTTGCTTTCTTTGCAGGGAATCTTGCAAAAAATTACTTAGGAATATAGCTGTATGAATGTACACACAAATGGGATTATCAGCCCTCCCAAACATTCAAGAAATCAAAACCAACAGTCCTGTAGTCACTGCACACCCATGACTCCAAGGTCATCAATCTCTTGACTGAAGATCATCAAGCACTAAATCATTAGGAGATTAAAGTCTTTCCATGCTACTTTATCCTGTAGGGAGAAATACTAATTATCAGGGTTAAATCTCACTGAAAGGAGAGCAACACATGATACCTACACAGTGTAGAAAAGCAGTAGGCAACAAGCCCCTGTAACTCCACATAATCATCACATAAAACTGCCCTAATTTAATCCCTGTTGCAAACAGGTCCAGCAGCCCACGATCAATAGGGAACAGTCACAACAACATGCTGCTGACAGGGCAGGGTAAGCAGCCACAACAGAGGAACAAAGGAAACCCCCCCATTTCCTACCTAAACCACAGAGAGAAACTACTCGTCTGGCATTTCTGCCATGCTTGGGTTTTATCATTTGATCACTTGCCCACAGTATTTTCCTTTGCATTTCTCAAAGTAGCGCTTCAAAAATATACAACATTTACGATGCCCTCATTAAAACACTAAAACAAGGAAATAAGGAAACCAGGAATAATATGAGTTACTTGTCCTGAGGCATTGTGCATGTCCCTTCACCCTTGCCTGGATCCTTCTTTAATGTTGCAATGGTATCCCAAACCATTGCCAGGGTTTTGTTACTGGTTAGACCCTCCTAATCTTATTTGTTAACATCCACTACATCAAGAAAACTGGCCACTCGACACTCTTGGTGTATGACCTGGTTCAATCTTTCAGTCCAAATAACTGTGAACTACTCAACCACAAAAGACTTTAACAGTCAGATTTTCTGGTACCTTTTTCAACTTCCAAAGCTTTTCTTCAGTATTAACATCAACCATAGTTTTTGTCTATTTGCCTCAAAAGATCAGAAGATCCTTTTTTTGAAACCAAAGCAATCCTTAACTTGAAAGGATACTGACTAGGATAGAGGAAGTGTTTTAAAAATGACTGCATAATTAGTACAAAACAAAGCCTTTCTATGAGAAGCTTAAGAAATTTAATAACAGGTCTTCTTAATGCAATCACATTTTACCATTTGGTGTTGCCTCTTAAATGTCATTTCTTAAGGGAATGCTGACAACATCAGGCAGATTGTTTCCAGACTTCCAGAAGGCAGAAGTGTCACAGGACTGACAGAGCCAGCATTGTCATGGGCACATTGGAACAGCAGTGCCAAATGACAGCTTGAAAAAAAAAAAAAAAAAATCTTGAAAACTGTCTTGGCCCAGTCCCTGCTGCTGAATCACTGCCACTGGTGTTGGTGTGAAGCAAAGGAAAGATGCATTTGTGTCACCACTGCTTCACCTGTCTATTCAGTAACTGGGATGCAACCCACTGCAGGTAATGGTGATTATCACGGGGCTCTGCTCACTTACTGGTGATAGGTTTTGTATCTTTCACATTAGGCTTTTGGAAAATCTTCCCTTCCCTTCAAAATTTTTGTCTAATTGTTTATAAGGCATTTTCCCACACCGCTTTGTGTTGCTTTGTTGAAAAACAATGTTATTGCACAAGCAAATTTCATCAGGAAAGGCAGAAGTGTTTACTCTCCACTACAAGAAAAATTCCTAGGCATTCTTGGCACGCACTGGAATTATGAAAGTGTCTCATGAGTAATTTGCCACTATTGGCAAAGATGCAAGGTACTTTTCTTGCCATATATGACAATGCACATTATTTCCTTTTCCAATCACACCCAAACAGAACTGTCCAGTAAACACATTGAGTGAAAAGTTATTATTACAGTGCACCTTATGTAGTCTCAGCTTAAGGAAACAGCTAGAACTGCATGACCATCAGCTGCCCTCAGTTAACTGAGGGCATACTACATATGACTTTTTAGGAACAGATCTAGTTTAGGCAGTGCCTCTGGAAGCATTCCACCTTGGCCCTGGTGACAGGTGACTGTTTGATCATACTCCAAGCCAGATCTGAGAAATTATCTAATTAAAACCCTGGTACCTAATACCAGCCACATGTTCTAGATTTGAAGGTAGACACAAGACAGCATATGAGGTGATGTGAGAAATGTGCCACTGGAATGAGAGCTGCCGCTGAAGACATCATGATCTGAAACCATGTTTTGAGCAACACCAAACCTCTCTTTGTTAGTATCTTATATGTACCCAAATTACTTCATCTTATACAAGGACTTCTTGTTCTATGACAACATGCTAAAAGGCCAGGTAAAAAGTGAACTCCCCTCTTTATGTCCAATATTCTCTTAGTTAAAAAGCTCTGAACAAACGCAAACCCTGTTTTTAAAAGAAGCATCAAAATTAACTATTTGCCTCTGAGCTCCTTGGTTGTACCCTTCCCTGAAAATATAGTAGGGATTAGAAGTATTGCACAGCATAAGGCAGCTCCATGCCCCAGGAGGCCACAATAAGAAAGAAATATTGGACTCTGGAGTTCTGCTTCTGAGTGCCTTTGCTTGCTGAAAGAGCAATTTAGAGGAAAAATGTTCCTGAAGTTCTCCATTAATAACCCAAACTTAAACCTACTCAGTTCCTTAACAGCCCTAAATGGCCTGCTGTTATTAATTTATTCAGAAATACCTTTTCTGCTTGTTTATGTGGGTTTGTGTGCCCATGTATCTGGTATTTTAATGAAAGCAGCCTGTGAAAAATTTTGTACAGCACCATCTATAAGAATATATAGAGATCTTTTATCCTTTCTGAAACACCCTCTTTCACAAAGAACGTTTTAAGTACACAGGGGAAATGAAATCAATTACTTCAGGTGAACTAAGTTCTCTTATTTAAATTATGCTACATATTTCAGTGTCACTGAATGGTGTGTGCCTAATTAATTTGAACTCAGACTGTGTATAATCTAAGTACTGAGAAAAACTGAAACAACGTGATCAACAAATTGACTCCAATTCATGTGAAATTAAATTCTGAACACTCGGGAAAATTAAAGAGGCTGAGTTTTAACGCAGAATTTTCTTTAACATATTTTGAAGCTTCTTCCCTTGTGCCTGTGATGGACTTCCATTTGCCTGCTTGCCTTTCTTTCTAGAATCGCAGAAAACACAGTTTCATTTCCTCTGCAGCCAACTATGTCACAGATTTTTCTCATGTAGTCAACACACTAAAATACTTGAGAAGCATTTGATGAAAATTATTTTCTGTCATGAAAACATTAGGGAACTATTATTTTGAAAAACCTCTTCAAACTTAAATTTGGCCCTGGATTTAAATTCCTATACAGGGAGGGTGGAAACCCCACCTTTTTTTGAAAGGTTAGCTCAAAGAGTATTCTACCACATAGCTGAGACATTGTTTCAAAAGACAAATATCCCCCTTTCAGACGTTCCTTTTAGAGTTTTCTCTACATCCATTTCACTGAGGACTAAAACAAGCTGTTGAACATGATTTCCATCAATGGCTCAGAAAATGAAGTGGACAGGACATCAGGAAACAACCTTGTCAATCACCATTTTATAAACCACAAAAGAGTCCTGGTGGGATTTTTTTCTTACTTTTTTTTCCCCCTCAAGTGTCTAATAAGTGAGGCATTCAGTGTTTCTTGATTAAGCAATTGCTTCTAATACACAAGTGCTATGGCACTAGAAGTTTTCCTTAGTTTCCATGAGGAATGTGAAGCAAGCAAGACCCTGGTTCAGATGCTGAGGTTTTTGATGGCACTGAACAGCGTTAATTAAGTTCCTCTCAGGCTGATTACACCTGTAAGTTAATGACCTGCCATTATCACACTGGGAAAACTCATCAGTATGGCTCACATCCTTAGATATGTGCATATCTTTACCAAGCTTTAACAGTCTCATTTGACTTCTAAGAGAGGCAAAAATCATACACCGTTATGTACTTGCATGATTGGCTTTAAAAGTATCAAATATTGAATTATTAAAATGGTACATTTTTTAAAGCATGCTCAAATTGCCAAATGTGCCAAATCCCCATTTAAGTATTAAAAAAAAAAAATCCACTTCTCACTAAAGTTTTATAATACTTGCAAATCAAAAGTAAATCCTGACTCTTATTTTATCTTTCAAACACTTCATGGCAGTCTCTAAGCTCCAATCCTGAAAGTACCTCCATCTGACCAGTGTATCAGTAACCCTTTTATAGTCATACACACAGGGTGTGTGCAAGTGTGTCAGTGAACATTATTCTGAAACGAGTCCAGAGCTGTTCTTGATCCACCTGCCTTCCATCCACCCCAGTCTCACCATCAGGCTACCGAAAGACGATCTAGGTGTGCCCAGAAGCACATTAACACATCTAAGCTGTCAGCCTGTTGCTAACACACTGACCCTCACACACACAGAGTCCTCTATCCTCAGAGAGTTTTCCGAGGCTGCACCTGGGGGCCACGCTTGCAAATTAGTTCTCTGGAAGGACAGCAAATCCGTCTTGAAAGCAGCCTCAGGGCATCCCTCAAAATTGAATCTAAAAAGAACCAATAAGACTCCTTGCAGCAGTAACAGTAACCTCATGAGAATGCAGTTCGACCGTGGCCTGTATGAAATGCTCCTCCTCAGCTAAAACTTTTAAATTTTGCTTTCTCGCCAAAGCTATCCTGAGACACGAGTTTAAATTCCTAGGAACACATTACTGAGGGAGGGAAGGAAGGAATAAATATGGAAAAATAGCTATAGCCCTGATAATACATATTCATTAGCTACCTTTTGCAGGGAAACTTCTCCCCAAGGTGATTCAAGATCTTGTGAGTTTAATGTCCCAAATGAAAACACTTCCTCCACCTTCTAAATATTTAACCTCCATGACATTTATTTACATAATATACTTAATTAGACAAATGTCCTTGGATTTATTATCTTGGATGTAAGGGTGTCTGTAGCTTTTCAGTAGCTATCATGCATTTTAAAACAGAATAAATTTCATGGTACATATCAGCTGAGCTGGACTAAGCTGACTACTTATTAATGTGCTCACATAGTTTAAAGGGACAACAGACCAGATTATTAGCTGTATTGATCTAATATGTTCACAACAAATGTTTGAAAAAAGTTCTTTAGAAGTTACCATTACTAATATTCCATCCTTGGAAGTGTTCAAGGCCAGGCTGGAGGGGGCTTTTGAGAAACCCGGTCTAGTGGAAAGTGTTCCAGGCCATGACAGGGGCATTGGAACTGGATGATCTTTAAGGTCCTTTCCAAACCAAACTATTGTAAGATTCTATTTGGGATCACCTCTGTGTCTAATTAAGTTTATACTAGGCAAATATATTGTTTTGAGAATACTCACATCATATTCAATTCAAAAATAGATATAAGCAAAGCCATGCAAGATGTTCCCTGTTTTCATGCAACTCTAAATCTTGTATTTTTAAATAACTTGCGGGTTTTTTTCCTCCCCTCTTTTACTCACGCTCCATTCTGAAATATTTTTTATAATACAATTCCAGGCACTTTGCAGGGAAAGCAACCCGCCCATCGGAAACAGCCCCTGCAGTAAAACTTTGGCAGTCTCCTGAGGGAGGTTCATGAACGATTTTCCCCGGAGAAGCAGCACGCCCGGAGACACCCACCCAGCCCTTCACAGGCAGCAGAAGCAGCACGCCCGGAGACACCCACCCAGCCCTTCACAGGCAGCAGAACATCCTCCCAAGCCCGGACCGCACCCGGGTCCCCGGGTCCCCGGGTCCCGGCTTCCCAAGGCTCCTCCCCGGGCACCCCCGGGCAGGCGGCCCC